>OW679201.1:27817370-28121328 GCA_940337035.1 Agriotes lineatus | reverse complement strand
CTCGCCCTGTGGCGTACCGGTGTTAACCCCGCCCATCTCCCTGAGCGCATTTAGCCGAGGCCTTTAGCCTGTTTTATCGATCTCCCAGGGTGAGCGTGCCCTATTTTCCAAATTCGTCTAGCGATCGGTGCCTGCCTGTCGGCAGGCGTCGTAAAAACCGTTTGATACCGTAACAACTTGTCATGGCGAGGTGCGTTCCAAAAGCAAGCAATGGAGAGGAGGCGTTCAACGAGCCAGCTTCGCCTTCAATACACCGGCGTAATAACGGTTGCCGTAACTCCAAGAAGACAAAGACCAACACTCCCGAATAAATTGTAATTTAGTACCAATATACATTTTATTATGCTTGTAATTATAGCTAACCAAATAAAACTGTCTAAAGGTATTTCCTGGTGTTTGTTTGCTAACCAAATATATATGTGAGGGGATAAATATCTCCGACTTGAGCTTAACCCGAGGTAGTAATTTTGACACCCTTAGTAAGAGGGTGAAATGTCACAGCGCGCCCTTCGCACGGACTTTTCATAACGTCACAAGGTTTGGCTGCAAAATTCGGAGAATTCCAAGATCGCCACTGTTAGAAGTCAGCTAACAACAAAAGGATGCGGCACATGTCGGGAATTCCTGACCACATACGGAAGCATAATGGGGAACTGAATTAGCTGAATCTAGCCTTCGTTTGAGCTTATGCTACCCGATATTAGCCCATACTAAACGACCTAAATATTTGAAAATTAGAAAACGAAATAAACCAAGCGGTGCATTCTTACCGAAGGTGTATCGGCCTAACTGCGTAGAAACTGCATCGCAGCTGTTCAATTATTGAACCAATTACGAAAGTTTGACAAGAACAGTAGATGCCCACAGCATGGAAAAGGCAATAATACTCTCGATTCACAAAAAAGGAGACAACACAATATGCGACAATTACAGAGGTATTGACTTGCTGGACACAATATATGTATAAAGTAACAGCGACGTTGCTGAAATAAAGACTGGAGGGGTATGCAGAAAAGAATACCGGAGAATATCAAGGAGGGTTTAGGAAATGTCGAGGAACAACCGACCAAATATTTCTGTTGAAACAGATAATGTTGAACTGCTATGAATATAAAATACCATTAGCAATGCTGCTTATAGGCTTTCAAAAAGCGTACGACTCATATCCCAAAAAAATTAATAAGGCTTGTAAAAATGACAATGACAACAGCTACTAACTGCGTGAAAGTGAAGGAATCAGGTATCGGAGGACTTTACGGTTAATTCTTGACTTAGGCAAGGAGATCCACTATCCACATTACTATTTAAAATAGTGCTGGAAAAGGTAATGCGGGAAGCCAGGCTGAAGATAGAAGGAACAATCTGCACAAACTCATATCAATATATCGCATACGCTGACGATATAGTCCTAGCAGCAAGAAATCCCACACAAATAAAAAAGATTACCATAAAATTGACTGAAGCAGCGGAAAAATATGGATTGAAAATAGACCAAGAACAGACCAAATACATGGAAATAGGTATCGAGCGATCCAAAAAAAAACTGTTCCTCAGCAGGCTGTGGAATGAAAAGTCACGTCGTTACTTGTGTCAGATAATAATTAGTTGTTATTTTCTATACGAATCTGGCAGATTGTTAAAATAAAAGATATTTGATCCTAAAAATGACGTTTAATTATTATTTAACTAGTGAATCACCCGAGCTACGCTTCGGATCGCAAATTTAAAAGTTTCGTTAATATAAATTTAAAAAAAATGAATCGGCCAGGAATCGAACCCGGGCCACCCACGTGGTAGGCGAGCGTTCTACCACTGAGCTACGGTACCTTATTGAACAACGCGCTGCTGTAATGATATATAGTGAATCTCCCGAGCTACGCCTAACTCTGCTAATTGAACTATTTAATTATAACCTTTTTTGAAAATAAAAACCGGCCTACGATCTAAATCTAAAAATTAGAAAACTTTTAAGCCATCATACAACTTAATCGGTCCAGTATCTTCGGAGGAGATAGCGAACAAAGATACAAAGAGATCAACGATTTTATGTAGTAGATTCCAGCTGACACAAGTAAAGACGTGACTTTTCATTCCACAGCCTGCTGAGGAACAGTTTTTTTTGGATCTCTCGATATAAATCAAAAAGGTGACAATCAAGCAAAGCTTACAATAAAAATAAGAAGAAATATGGAATTAAAATTTAATGAAGTGAACGAGTTTGTGTATCTAGGAGCCCTTATATCTAACAAGACATTTCGTACAGGTCAAAGCTGAAAGTATACAAGACTGTGATCAGACCAGTGTTACTATATGGATGTGAGTCGTGGATTTTCAACAAAACAGAACAAGAAAAAATAGCATTATGTGAAAGAAGAATAATGAGAATTCTGGGCGGAAGAAAGTGCACATAAACATTTAAACGTTCAAGATGCCTGAAGAACAAAGCGGAGATGTCGAAACTTTCGCCTTCCAGGCCGAAATCGCTCAGTTGATAAGCTTGATCATCAACACCTTTTACTCAAACAAGGAAATCTTTCTTCGAGGATTGATCTCCAACTCCTCCGACGCCTTGGACAAAATCCGCTATGAATCTCTCACAAACCCCGAAAAATTGGACTCCGGCAAGGAGTTGTAAATCAAAATTATCCCCAACAAGAACTAGGGCACCCTGACGATCATCGATACTGGCATTGGCATGACCAAGGCGGATCTCGTGAACAACCTAGGTACAATCGCCAAGTCTGGAACAAAGGCTTTCATGGAGGCTTTGCAAGCCGGTGCCGATATTTCTATGATTGGCCAATTTAGAGTGCGCTTCTACTCTGCTTACCTCGTAGCGGAGGTCACTGTAGTTTCCAAAAACAACGATGATGAACAATACATTTGGGAACCTTCAGCTGGAGGCAGCTTCACTTTGAGGGTCGACCATGGAGATCCCTTGGGCCGTGTCACGAAAATGGTTCTGCACATTAAGGAGGTTTTGTAGCTAAATATAGTCCTGTTTCTGTAATTCAGGGTTATATTAGTTTTCCTACCTGGCCTCCCTCCCTCCTTTTCTCTTTTTTAGGGGGGGGGGGGGCGGGGAGTAATGTTACGATCGGATCAGAGTTGCCAAATATATTTTGTGTAGGCAACGATCCTCTAACAAAAGTTTATTTAGTTTATAATATTTGGTTCTTGAAACAACATGTGTTTTATTACCAAGTATATTTAAGCGTAACTACATAACGAGAAGTCGCCCCAAAGACCCCAAACCGTTACAGTACATACAAGGACATACCAGTAACAGAAGAAGTCAAACTACATAGATTACAATGGCTAGGACATCTGGGACGAATGGAGGAAATGGAGATGTCAAGAATATAGCCTGAAAAAAAAATTGAAAGTGTCAGAAAAAGAGGCAGGCCGAGAAAAAGCTGGTGGGATGCAATACAGAAAGATTTAGAAGATAAAGGCATAATACAGTGGAAACTGAAATCAAAGGACCGAAAAGAATGCAGGAACCTAATAACGCAAATAAAGGCCTGGAAACGCGTAAACTATAGTCGAATGCAGGGGGGTTGTCCATAATGGTGGGTTCTTCCGGGTTATGCCGTGGTCGTCGATTTGAACTTGACGTTTCGGTGCTCATACTGTCAGCTTTTTCAGAAGTTTTATGAAGACTGATGTTGGTGCCTTTTGCTGATGGTTATACCGGGTGACAATAAGACTAGGGCCATGCTTATATGTTCTTTATTTATGAATCGATTTGGATAAAATTTTATACCAAGATACTAGACATAATTTCTGATTGACCGATAGGTATAGTCAAAATGCTGACTTCCGGTTTTACCGGAAATGATATCAACTTTGATTTTTTGGAAATTTGTCCCCTGAAGGTGAAAATAGATGACGGGACGGAAAGAGAAGGAAAGGGATGCATATGAGATGAGAAGGGAGGGGAGGAAACGGGGGGGACGGGACGGAACAGGACGGGACGGGACGGGGACGGGGGCGGGGATGGGATGGGATGACAGGAAATAATTAGTCATTATTTAATACACAAATAACGAACCTCGCGCGTACGAAGTCGCGGGAAACAGCTAGTAGTATTATATACGAAAATGTATTCGCCGGAAAACAAAACATCTGCTGTTTTTATAAGCACTGACAAAGTTCACTAAATGCAATACACTTATTTGAACTATTTTTATATTACAATAACCGATAAAATTGCAATAAATTTTTAATTTTTTAACCGATAAAAAACTGATTACGATAATTATTTTGTTTTAATGTAATATCGTTTCTAGTAAATGACACCTCTATTTCGCGGAAATAAAACCGGAAGCGGCTGTGTTTCGGATAAGATACCGTGAACATGGCAGCATAAAAAAAAAGATTGCATTGTTTTGACTGCTTTTCAAAACTTCCTGTTGTGTCTAAATTGTACCTTTGATATAATTATTAAAACAAATAATTCAAGAAAAGTGTAATGTTTTATTCAAAAAAAGTAATCATTCGAATTACATTCGTGTATCCAATAATGTTGATGTAATAAACGAACGAATCAATATGAACATTTATTTCAACTCAAACCAACCAACATCAAAAAGGAACCAAGTAAAAATACGTGACAAGCATCTAATTTTTATAATAAAAATTGTTTTTAGTGCTATGCCATCTATATAACATTTGAATGTTTTACTTTAACAAATAATTATTTATAATATCCCAAATTTTGACGGAACTCATTTTCGCCAAATTTTGCCATATTATCGATATTTTCATTGTCTTAAGCATCATACTATTAATCTTTGGTTAAAACAAGTTAAAGTAATGAGAGTATTTTGGGTTAAGTTAAAATTGCTAGCAATTTTGCATTTTATGACAACATGGCAACGCTGGGCGCTACAGGGGCAAAAATATTACATAAATCTGTAATACTGGCGCGCTAACAGGATAAATACACTCTGCTTAGTTCGAGTCACGCCTGCTTGAGGGCCCGACTCCGGGTATGCTAGCGGCCGTGACGATTATTGCGATACCTTTTATGACCCATAAGGCTAACTCTCTTTATAAATATAGTACTCTTTGCTATAAGGACGTTTTTTAATTTTTTTTTATATTATATTTATTTTATACCGTTGAAAACACATTAAAATTTTCTACAGAGATAAATGGAAAAAATATGTTACTACTTAAAAAATATTTTAAATGATTTTTTTGGCAACTTGATCCCAAAGTGACATATTCTGTCGCTTGTTAGGGAATTTTTTGAGAGTGAAAATAGACGTTTGGCTCCGTTATTGGTTTCCACTGGCAACGCGAGGGAATGTAAAATAGGTTGGCTCCTGTTGACATTGGGAATGTTAGGCAATGTTATTAATAATAAACCAAATAGCTTCCTGCTATTTATATTTAAATGTTTGCTAATACAGCTGAGTACAAGAGATAAACGTATCATAAAATGTAGAAGTGTCAAAAAATCATATGTATATGCACTTTCCTCCCTAGCAATACAAATAGCTATTACCATCTGCAATATGAATTACTACACCCCTTTGGGTTTTTTTCGGAAGCGAACATCAACTCAATTTATGCGCTACTTAATTTCCATACTGTACATTCACTCTATAACTTGATACAAATGTTTTAGGCACACGTCCTGAACCTCCTCTATAATTTTGAAAATGATGCATTACGGTATACATTTTGGACTGGAAAGTACTTCTTTACAGGACTATTTAAGAAAATTTACGTTTTGCTTAGTTTGAAATATTTGTCGACTGTGCTAACTAAGGAAATCAACTACAAATAACTCTGGATTTTAACGAAGGCATAGCGCTTGTTTGTTACTGTAATGTTTCAATATTTAGATAAAATTAAGAAAAAGCACAGGTGCCAAACAATGTATGTAACTCATCCGGAAATGCCCTTCACAAGACTTGTAAGCGTCCTATAAAAATGTTTTTTTCACGATCGGGAGTAGAAGTCGGTTTCTATAGCATCAAAATTGTGAAAGAAGTAAAACATTTACTCCCTAGAGACTAAATAAGACAAAAATTTCCCTAGGGAGTTTTCATTATGACTGACACAATTATGTCAAATTCGAGGTTGTCAGGTTAGGTTTTGCGTCAGTTTTGACACAAACTGACACAAAACCTAACCTGCTAACCTCGAATTTGACATAATTGTGAGCTCTTGTCATAATGACTTACAGTGCCACCAACTTTAAAATTTACCATAGGTTACTAATGTTAAAATAATTGTAACTAAAATGTCAATAAATAACGTTTAAAAATAGTATATGCAACTCGGAGAGAATGCTATTTTGCTTCAGTGCAATTTCTGACTCTCGGGCTTCGCCCTCGAATCAGAAATTGTACCTCAGCAAAATAAAACATTTCTCTCCCTCATTGCATAATCTACTATTACGTAACGTAGACTATTTAATAATATTTCCCGTTATTCCCTTTAAGGGACATAGAGATAAAAACAGCTTCCCGTTAATCCTTTGCGGGACATAGGGTAGCTATGAAATCCTTCCAACTTTGTCTGTCCCTGGCCAGGTACCCAAGCTCTGCAATGCTCTTCTTCGTCTCTTTCTCTATAGTTCTTCTCCATGTTTCCCTGGGTCGCCCTCTACTTCTTTTACCACCAGGATACCATTCAAGTGCCCTCCTGCATACCTCTTCTCTGTCCTTTCTCAGAGTATGCCCTAGCCAGCCCAGCTTTCTCCTTCTTATTTCTATTTTGATGTCTTCTTGCCCTGTCCTCCATAATTCCTCGTTCGAGACTACTTCTGGCCATCTCACTTTAAGTATATGTTTTAGACACCTGTTTATAAAAACTTGTAGCTTCTGTCTTATTACATTTGTGACACACCAAGTCTCTGATCCATAAAGCAGCACCGATTTCACCATCGCATTAAAAACCTTCATTTTGGTTCCGTATGTAATTTTGTCCGCGCACCACACTTTTTTTTTAGACTTATAAACACCCCCCTTGCTTTATTGATTTTTGCCGTAATATCTTTAATAACACCATCCTAGCCCGACATTACGCAACCCAGACTATTTACTATTTCAAAAATGCTCAATTTGAGTAGACTTAACTGGGTTTATGGCAGTCCTTCGTGGAAGGGAAACCCACCATAAATTAAATCCGCCCTGCAACTACAGCAAGTATACCTGGAAACACAAACATGGCTTGCAATTAAAAACAAAAATTGGCAGAGCGTCCCCTTTTGTTTCAACTTCAAACAAGTTCCGATGATATTACTTAGCTATGCAACCAATCATATCACAATTTTAATCGTCTTGGCACTACTATCGCTCTCTACAATTTATTGTGCACGTAACATGAACATTCTCTACCCTTAAGACTTACCCACAGATTGTATAATGGATTTAAGCAATTCTGAAAATACTTTCATTTTATAGATATTTAACCAAAAATTCAATATTTTAACCCAATAGCGCAGACAGAAGATAATTTTTCCTAGTTTTTACATTTTACGCATTTGTTAATGAAGTAAAACCACAACTGTTGTGATACACCCCTTGGTCGTAGTAAAAAAAGCAGCGTGCAATTAGCTGTTAGATGTATACTGTGCAATTGAATATTTGTACATTCAAAATGCATGTTACATTAATTTTTGCCGCTAGTGGAACGAAAACATGCCACCGACTAGCTCGAGAGACGGTAGGACCCGACTTACCTTCAAATTCAAAAAGAAGTAGAACTAAATTATAGGGCGCCAAATTGTTCCAACTGGCACAGTTCCCCAAAGATCTCTTGAGCTAATAAACCACTAAGTGACTCAAATCGTAACCAACAGAAAATATAACAGTGAAACCCAAGTCTAAGATTGTATAATGATAAAACACTCAAAGATAATTAACAACCAGAGGTAAATAACACATTGTAATTACTGCTTTACACAAACCTTCAACAATAAATAAGTAATTTCTTACCTACTAAATATCACACATTAATGTCTCACAGAAAATATTACAGGAGATGCAAAAATCATGTGTTGATCATAAATCGGTAGTTACGATTGGCTTGCCTCCAACAAATCTTCAAGACATTAACATCGCTGCTGAGTTATGCTGGAAATGTACTATATATTAGCAGTGCTAAACCAATATTGCAACTCGATTAATTTGAAAAATAAACTCGCTTGCTGAATGAATATAATCCCAATACAACTTCTCAAATAATTTCGTAGTATACCACGAGTTGCTTAACATTCAGGCGCCTGTATGTTCGCTTGTAAAACACAAAAAACATGAACTTGTAATAAACCACTCTTTCGCGGTGTTATTACAAATAATATTAAATTAAACATACCCTTTTACTATCTATTAAAAAGAAATACCAGCAGGTATAGTTCCTTATGTACTTACCTTACTTAATGAAATAAATAGAAATTGACTTATCTCATAAATTAATTTGACATTTTGAATTGTCATGTGATTAGTTTTTTAATGCCTCGACTAGTCAGCTTACAAGCAATGGGATTCCCTGTTCCCAGCTGGATGGGTAAACGTTCAACTAACAACCTTTTATTGTAATTAAAGACTGAATTACTTTAAAATATAATAATCATTTGCCTTCGTGAATCAAATACTCTTCAGGTATTACACAAAATTAAATTCATACTTCAGTTTGTTAGTATCTCTTCTAAGTTTGATCTGACATTACAGAAATTAAATAGATACTGTCAAAATATTTTAATCAAATGTTTAAAAATACAAACTTGATTTAAATTAAGATTCTAAAATTAACCTAATCCAAAAAATGTAAATTTTACATTATAATGAATGAAAACCGTCGAGTACTCGAATCACTATCAAATTTAGAAAATTAATTATACTAAATTAATTTCTAAATATAAACTCCTGGACAAAATTAACGCACCACTTTATTAAACTTTTATAATTACAATATTATAGTTAAAATTATAATGAAAATTACATGAATGCTTATAAATTAGGTTTGTGTAATCATTTGCGAAAGAAATCAGCCAAACATGACCTTATTTTAAATCATTTTTGATTTAAGAACTTTTTTTGTTGAAAACGCGTGAAATGTGAAAACAAAAAAATCGAAAACAATAGAATTAATGGATTCAATGCGACATTAATACCGTGTATGCCCTCCTCTACTTCTAATTACGGCATTCATGCGCCTTGGCATGCTGGAGATTAGATTTTCAATAATTTCTTGGGGAATATTCTCCCATTCTGCAATTACTGCATCTACCAGTTCATTGTGGTTGGCAGGTGGGGGTGTACGACTTCGGACCTTTTTTTTTAGAGCGTCCCATAGATGCTCTATGGGATTTAAATCGGGGCTGTTACGTGGCCAATCCATTAACGGAATATCAACAGTATTCAAGTAGTCGATAACATGTCTAGCCACGTGGATACGAGCATTATCTTGCATGAATAAAAAATTGGGTCCCACGAAGGGAGCAAATGGCATTACATGTTGAACTATGATGTTTTCCAGATAATAATCCGCATTCATAGACCTTACACGTATAGGGACCAACTCTATGCGACCGTTGAAGCAGATTCCTCCCCAAAACATTACAGATCCACCACCAAAACGGACCCTTGGAGTGATATTGCAACTTGCAAATCTCTCTCCTTCCCTTCGCCAGACACGCTCGCGTCCATCAGGAGATGTGAGGCTAACCCTCGTTTCATCTGAGAATAAAACCTTCTTCCAATCATTAACAATCCAGTGTTGATGATTTCTGGCAAAACGCAATCTTTGAATTTTGTGATCTCTGGTGAGTAATAGTTTTTTTGCTGGTCTTCTGCTGCTTAATCCAGCTTCATTTAAACGTCTTCTGACTGTTCGAGACGATATTACAAGATTGCGAACAGCTGCAAGCTCATTCCTTAACACAGTACTAGTGATTCTCCTGTTTCTTAGAGGTTTCTTAGACGAAATAAAAGGAGAAGACATAATCAGAGAAATAAAGGCACAACGAATATGCTGGTTAGGACACTTGGAAAGAACACAGGAAAATTGAATGATTAGGACAATAACGGAATGGAAACCAGATCTGACCAGACCACAAGGGAAACCTAGACATAGATGGAAAGATGAAGTTTTAAAAGACCTGAGAAGGATGAATGTTACGGACTGGAAGAAAAGGACCACCAACAGAAAAGAATGGAAAAAAATTGTACTACAAACTAAATCAAACAAGAACATATGAAAGAAATTAAGGCACTAATCCAGCCAAAGAGGATTGAAGAGTCTACATAAGACGCCAATGATTCCTGTAAAGGAATTACGGTTTATATATATATATATATATATATATATATATATATTTCATAAGAAATAGTCACTAACCTTCTGATAGTATATCTAGTACCTGATTGTGTTATCCCAGCTCCTAACTGGATAAATATTAGTCAGCAAACACCTTCCTGGGTTGTTCCCAACCAAATAAAAACTCGTAGCTCTTTGACCCTCTTATTATGTGGATACAGTTCAACCGCGTACTACAACACTCACTTGCACTTTTTTACTGGCTTCATAGTAAATTATCACTTTAAATGGCATCAAACGATCTTTAATTCTATTTTTGATGAATACTTGTGACCCACAGTCAAATTTTATCGTAAAGAATACTATATTGCTATTAAATCCTCAATTATTATTCTTCACAATTAATGGGAATTTAACCCTTAACGTGACTATTTATCGTAGAATATCAATTCAAGTTATTTTTATTACTTCATATGTAAACAACAACTCTGGTTGCCCTTTACAACACCACCAGTTAAAACATACAACTGTTACATCACATGATACACATTGGATATCTGGATATTATTATTAAATTAAATTCATCATTCATACGGTATGTTGCATTACAAACTAAACTTGGGAGCGCTTGTACAAAGTATTTCAATACCCACTCACCTCTCAAAAGCACATAAATACGGTATTAGCATATTTCTGAAAACCTCCTTCAGCAACAGCTAGCGAGAGAACATTATTCGCAGTGTTAAACATAAATTTCAGTTATATCTGAATGGTGAAGCCATACATCAATTAAGCTATATAAAATTGAAACCTAAATTTAGTGCAACCAAACTATAACAGGCGGAATGCACTGGATGAAACGGAAATCGCATTAATTTGCTCAGAGGCTGGATTGCTGTAGCATCTCCAAAAGTCCTTTCAAGATTCCTTCACTCAGGATATAGTACGGATTAAAAATGGGAACCTGCCCTACAGCATCCTTGAAGCTTTCAGACCACCAGCAAATTTCAACTCCTAGTCCAGTGCAAGAAAGGCTAATTAAAGCATACAAAAGTTAGAAGCTAGCCCATACAAAATAAGTGCTCTTACAAAATCTGTCTATCATTCATTCCAAATAAAAGATCAGCATAGCACCTGCCATGTGCTTTTACGTTAAAACTACACGAAATGACTTTGTAAGACTGCTTCTAGCACATTCTCTTCTCAATGAAGGTGGAACTGTCCACATAAAAAAGGCGAAAAAGCAGCTGTCAATCACACAGCTCTCAAAACGGTTGGCTACCTACTAGGCGTTCAAAGTCACATTTTACAAATTAATGGAATACTGCACTAAAAATGGTTTCAAACAAAGAATTGTTACTGGAGCTAATTCTATTATTTAAATATGGCAGAATCTCTAATTGTTCAGTTCATCCAGGTAGGTGTCTTTCTAATTAATTCAACATTACACTTTAAATCAACTACAAAATTCAAAACCTCAGATATCAAACGTATATTTAAACAAAATATATATTAAAAAAATACACAACCGTTAAAATAGTTCCACTTCATCATAGTCTATATGAAATGAGTCTGGCTACCCATAAATAGGCCTTTTGAATAATAGCAGATCTACAATGGCCCCAGGAAGAGGCAAGCATTTTAAAGCGTCGTGAAACTGGTAAGGTTTCTGTGCCTTGCGCATCTTCCTGACCAAGCTGTGGACCCTGTTGCGGCTAAGTTCAAGCAGCGATGGAAACTGACGTGCTGCTTTGATTTTCTCTAGTAATTTATGGTGTTGGTAATGCCAGTAGGAGTCTTGATGCTGATTATCCTTCCACAAAGGCGTCACGCTGAAGAACCCTAGGCAGCTGACGATAATGTTGTTAACCAGTTCCTCTTCCTGAGAACGGCGCTCTATGATGTACGTTCTGTACCAGCATCTCATATCGAGCAAGTTAAAATCGTTCAAACCAATTATGAGACGGAGCAGTGGGTGGCGAATGCGATGGCTTCTATAATGCTCGGTGGCATAGATGAGTGTACTGAACTCTTCGTTGAAGCCAAACAACTGTATTGCTGCATCCAGGTCGGTCACAGTAACCTTGTTGAAATAATGTTTATATAAAACTAAAATTCTGTCATTTGCATTAGTTTTGTATTTTTCTGAGAACTTTTAGTGTGTTACTTTGTTTTGATGATTTAACATGTTTAAAATAGTATAGTGTAATAACAATTTTTGGACAAGGGGAGCTGTGGATTTTCAACTACATTTCTTAGCATGCACCATAAAAAGCGTGATTAGCTGTTTACTAGTTATTTAAAAAAAAAATTAAAATTTGTTAATACAAGTCTGAATGTTGTGCTTCTATTCACACTTTCTCAAACCTCATTTTAAGAAATATGATTCAAATTAAAATCCCACATTTTGTGAGAAATTAACAGATGAACTAATTATACACACGTGAACTAATCTAACATACTTTTGTTTTGCATAGCCGCCTCTTTCCAAAAATTTTAATGATTGTCTATTATAAATAGGGAGGGGACTGATTTGTTGATAAAAAAACAAGTAGATATAAAAACTTGTTAACGATGTAAAAACTCCTATTACTATTTGAACATTAGCCGATATAACCAAAGAATAATAATTTTGTACACCCCTCTAGGTCTATAACTAACGCCCCTTTACAGGGGTTCAACACAGTACAGTACAGTATGTGGACGGGTACACACGTGTGTTCCCGCTGCAGCGACAATTTTATCGTAAACAAAAAGGATGTGACGCGTAAATTATGCCAAAATAAGTATCATTATCATTGTGTTAATGTTAAGGATCAGTTTCAAAGAGTTATTAGTGACTGTAAAAATTTGTTTTGGATGTGCGATGTGTGTTTAATATCAGTGCCTGAAAAAATTATGATTAGTAAACGCCTGGTAAGAGTTGAAAGGCAGACAGAGAAATGTAAAGTGCATACGGAGAACCTAGTGCAGCATTTAGAACACATGATACTGTGACGTTAGCGCCGGCCGAAATTATTATTTACGATTCAAAAAGCGTTTAAATTTGGTCGCCGCCAAAACGTCGTCACAATTCAAGGATAACATCGCAGAGCGCGAGTTTAGGCGAAGAAACGATCCAGGTGCGCGGGCTCACGGGCGTTCGCCTTCCGACGCATTCCCGCCTCAATTCCAGCACAGACGAAGGAGATGAGTAATTTTTTTATTTTTATTTATTTATAGCCAAATAGATTGTGAAGAGTCGATTACAGATTACTCGCCTCTCACAAAATCTCATAGAGGTAGTTTAACTACCTGTGCATGAGATTAGCTTACAGTAGAGTGAAAAAATATAGAAAAAATATAAAATATAACAAAAGAGAGAGAAAAAATTAACAAAAGAAAAAATTAAAGATATGAATATAGTATGATGGAAATAATGTGTAGTGTTGAAATTTAGATTTAGATTGCATTTACAAGTATTATGCTAGTGTGAATCATTTTCTTATAGATATAATTAGATCGGGGTTAACAATGATCCAGGCTTTAAGCCTCTTTTTTATCGTAATTACACTGTCTTCTAAGGTTTTAAGTTCAATCGGGAGATAATTATACAGTCTAATCGCAGTTATAAAACTACTTTTAAAAATTATCGTTTTAAAAATTGGTGGAATAATTTGACCTCTGTTTCTAGTGGTACTCAACGAAGTTTTGAAAGCCACTTTTCTCTCCTCGTAGTGGAATAATAGCGAAGTCAGGGCAAAATGTTCTCTAATATTAAGTGGTTTCTTGCAGTTATTTTTATTATTTTTACCAAATATGATTTTAAGGATTCTATTTTGCAGAGACTGAAGCTTATTTAGAACATTACTGTATGCCCCACCCCAAGCTATGATTCCATACGTAGCAATGCTGTTGAACAAAGCATAGTATATCATCAACAGAGCATCTCGGTTCATAAGTTTTGCAAGTTTGGAAAAAATAAAAAGTAGATATCTTGTTTTCTTTAATACGTGTGCTACATGGTGATCCCATTTTATGTGACAGTCAATTATTATTCCGAGATACTTTGTTGATTCTACACGTTGAATTTGTCTGTTATTAATGCGGATGTTAATATTTAGCGGGACGCTGTCACAGTATATACCGAAAGGAATACATACTGTTTTGCCCGTGTTTAGCGACAATTGATTATGGGCTAACCAATTATCTACTATTGCAAGACAGTTATTCATGCGGACTTCCACTTGAGCCCAGCTCTCATCAGAGCAAATGACGGTTGTGTCGTCGGCATATGAAATAATTACATCATTTGGCAAGACGCTTAAAAGATTATTGATATAAGTAATAAATAATAATGGGCTAAGTATCGTTCCTTAGGGGACACCGATACCTAGCAACTTTTTGCTGCTAAAAACATTTCCAATTTTGACTTGCTGCGTTCGATTAAATAAATAGTTTTTAATTAATTCCAGCGGAAGACCCCGAATCCCATAATTATGTAATTTTTTTTAGTAATAGTTCATGATTTACTGTATCGAACGCTTTGCTCAAATCAAGGAAAGTTGCGATTACTGGTTTACTTTTGTCTAGTTTTTTATATATGTAGTTCGAGATAATATTTAAGGCGTCCGAGGTGCTTTTATTTTTCAAAAATCCAAATTGTGAGTCTGAAATAACTTCCGATTTTGTGAGGAAAAGATATAGTCGCTTGTGAATTATTTTCTCGAAAACTTTTGCTATGTTTGAGATTAGGGATATCCGTCTATAGTTAGTAATATTATCTTTATCCCCTGATTTAAAAATAGGAATTACTTCCGCCGATTTTAACATATCTGGCCATATTGCATGTTCAATGCACAAATTGAATAGATATTTCAGAGGATCATTTATACTTTTACTTAAACATTTCAAAAATTTAACACTTATGCCATCTACACCTCCGGCTTTAAACTTTAACTCATTAATTGCTTTATTTACTTCTTCATTGGTTACTGGGTGCAAGTAAAAAGATTTCTCGTTTGAGTTGGGAGGTTCATACGCAGTCACATTAGGTGTAACAATTTTAGAGGCTAAATCAGAGCCAATGCTACAAAAGAAATTATTAAAGGTGTCAGCGAGTTCCTTCGGATCATTAATGATTTTATCACAGTGCTTTATCGGGCCAATATTATTTTGTTTCTTAACATTACCGTTTATATTACGCTTAATTATTTTCCAAAGTGCCTTTGCATCATTACTTTTGGACTTCACTTCCTGTTGCTGACTTAGAGGAGTTTAGCTTTATAAATAACTTTATCAAGTATTTTGATGTAATTTTTATATTCCTTTTCGGCAGTTTTATTGGTTTTATTATTTTTCCAAGTGTTATATAAAGTCTCCTTAGTCTGACAAGAGGTGACAATTCCACTAGTAATCCAGTCGCTTCGTTTTCTGTTTTTGTTTTTTGAGCGTTTCTTATTACTAGTTGATACTTTGACAATTTTTTAAATTTTATTCGCTAAACATTCACACGCAATATTTGGATCTTTTATTTTATAATAGTCAGTCCAATTAATTTTGGTACTTAAATTTAACTAATTTTTTATAATTAGTAATTTCTTGGAAAGTGTCGGTGTTTTCTATTTGCGTGTCAATGTCAAAAACCACGAAAAGTGGATAGTGATCAGGCAAGACGTTAGTATATTTATACGATTTAACATTAACGTTGTTATTGCACAGTTTTATAAAGACATTATCAATACAAGAGCCTCTTGATATATCTTTGTCATTTGGACGTGTAATACTTGTAAAATAAGGCAAATACTGATTTTGTAGATAATTGTTTAAGTAATCATTAATTAACGAGCTATCTTCAAGTAAATCTAGATTAAAATCGCCGACTAGACAATGATTTTTTACTTTTTTGTTATTTAACATTAGCTTATTAATTATGTTTACAAAAGAATCTTTGCTGACGTCATGACATCTGTACACCGATGAGATCATTAAATTAAAGCTATCATTAATTTTAATAGTTGTAGTAATAATATTTACATTGTCGATAGTTTCTATTATTGTTGATTCGCGTAAAGTTTCTTTCACATACACCATTACACCATCAGCCGCATTAATGTGCCCATGATTATAATGGCAAGTGTACCCTTGTAGATTAAAATACTTATAGTGAGGTAGGTCGTGAGTTTCAGTACAGACTAATACATCAAGTAGAGTGATTAAACTATTAACAAATAATTCTACTTTGTTGAAATTAGTTTTTAGGCCTCTGATATTAATAAGTAAAATAATAAAACCTTTTACATCCATATATTTGTTAATAGTTAATAAATCCGGACAATTTATTTCGCTGTGTAGATATGTGTCGTTATCATTGTTCATCATCTTTGTTGGTCTGCGTGATTGCCGGCCGCTGCCTGTCTGGCAGAGTTAGAGCCGCGTTGACTTGCATTCCTGGATCTCGTCACTCCTGACGCAGAGGTGTGAGCTGGCTTGCCGGCCACAGGTCCTACTCTGCCCATGGAACTGGGCACAATAGGAGCAACTGGGTAATCCGTCTCGGCAATACATCTCGATACTTTTGAGCGAAGAACTTCGCACTTCTCACAGTCATTTGCAAAGTGATCAATTCTCTTGTGTGCACCAAAAGATTCATTTGCGTAGACACAGTTTGTGCACTTGGGAGTGTTGACATTTGGGCAATTCTTAGACAGGTGGGGGCCCGCACACCACAAACACACCGCCTCGTTCTCGCACTTAGTGCCACTGTGGCCGAATCTGCCGCAATTGTAACAGGGCCTTGCGTTAATCAGGTTGTACACTCGACAACGTTGATGGCCAACATAGAGCTTGTTGTCATTTGTTCTCACATGAGCGTAAAGCTCGGGCGGCAGCTCGACTATTATGCTTGTGGACTGTGTCTTCGGGTTGGTGTAGGAGTGAATACCCGCACAGACACTGTTGAATTCAAAGAAATTTCGGGTGTTTATGTCCTCGACTAGAGCCGCGAGAGACAAATCGCTTTGTATACCCACGATCTTGACACGCGGCTTAGCTAGGGTCCCCAGTTCCACGTCATAATCGTCGCCGAGTTCATTGCGCAGCTTCTCCTTGGCTTCTGAGACTTGGCTTTTATATTTGCACTTGATTGAAACTTTACCACCCTTGCTGTTTTTTATGTTGTCAATTGGCACTATGACTTTATGCTGCAGCTTTTTAGTTACTACACGCATAACGTCATCTTGTTGCTCCTTCTTTTTAGCTGTTACAATGAGCGAAGGTACTTGGTGCAAGCTAGGGGGCTTGGCCTTGAGGCCGACGGCCGAAGCATAAGAGACGTAAGTAGAAGCATCTTCAGCGGGTTTTTTGGCAGCAGCCTCTTTTAGTAAGGAGTTTTTATCTTTAATTTCTTTGACAAGCTGTCTAAGTAACGAATTCTCCCTTTTGAGGTTTGCAATAATCTCGGCCTTGCTACCATCTGTCAACTGCTCCAAGTCTTCCTCTTCCAGGATGCTCTCTGATAGATTGTCGCATACCTCCTGCTGGATTTTGGCAGTTTCGAAAGCTTTGATCTGCGCTATCAGGGTCCTTGCATCCTGACTCAGCAAATTTAGCTTTACTTTTGAGGTTAAGTTGAAATCAGGATGATCTGTGCAAATTACCAAGGAATCTGTAATATAAATTCCATTGGTTTTACGAGCAAAGTCACTGGCACAAAAAGCTCCATCACAGATGGGACAAATCACTGCTTTGCACTCGCGTTCAGGATGACACTTGTAAAATACTTTATTAGGCTTATACGGAGGCTTGCCCCGGTTCGCCATCTTGAAAATACTGTATTCAGTATTCATGTATAAATAGACGCAGCACCCACTGGAAAAGTTACCTTTTGACTTTCAGTCTTAGAACCAATCTTTCCCAGAAATTACCGAATTCCTGCTAAAGATCAAAGTGGCTCATTGATTTAAATGCCTGTGATCTCCGCCGAGCCAATTCAGGAGTTATCTTGTCTAAAATTCGGACGTGGATCGTTGTATATACGCCTGTCTGTAATTTGGATACGTTTACTCTTCGAATCCGACGTTGTCTAAAATTCAGACGTGGATCATTGTTTATATGCCTGTCCGGAGTTTAGATACTTTTTCTCTACGAATTCGACGTTGTCTAAAACTCGTACGTGGATCGTTGTATATACGCCTGTTAAGGGTTTTAGATCTCCTCGAAACCGCTTCCTGACAACATCCACGTAATTCATTTAGAAAGCATTTTAAAAGCGAGGCCCCCCAGGTCTGTGCATAAACTTGAACCATTTGCGAGGTTAAGTGCCCGCAACGAAACCCCCGTAATTAACGTACCCGTAAAGATTCAGAGCTTCACTCACCTGGAGGAATATCGTCCTGCAGATTTCCCATGCTTTCCGCAGTGCCCCAATTCATAGTACATAATCTTCCCGAGATCTAAACCAAAAATTGTGAGGTTAGCTTCAAACTAGAAGTAATTCATGTAGCTTAAAGGAGGTTTACTCACCTTGAATAACGTAATTAGAAAACCCCTAGTTATTACCTAGAAACCCCTGGAATTTAAGTAACAGCTTTAAAACGCAAATTTGGCTTAAAAGTCATTAACTAAAACAAGTCCGTGCATCATGTGTGTCACGGAGACTCATGTGACATCAGATATTGAAAATGCAGAATTTGATGTTCCTGATTATCAAACTGTTGTGTGTTACTCTGACAGCCGACGTACGGGAGGGGCTATAATTTATCTTAAAAATTGTTTTAGATATGAAGTAGTATACAGGGTGAATGAGACCACCCGTATCAGTATTTTTTTTAAAGAACGGTGAGTCGTAGAAAGTTGGAATAAAAAAATTTATTATAAAAGTCATACTAAAGAATCGAATAGTGATATTATTATTTCTCGAAAAAGTCAGCATCACAAGTAGTTTTGTCCACAATGTCCAGAACTCAAAAATTATAAATGGCACCATAAGTCGAACAACGTATTGTTGAAAAGATCGTTAAAAAAGAAGAAGAAAAATTATTTTATTGCTACCACCCCTTTTAAGTAATATTAAATTAAAGTTATGAAATTTGAAATTCGTTGTTAACACACAAAATCGAAAAGTCGGCTATTAAAATCTAGTTACCGAATTAAACAAGGTTACAAGTGTTCAAAATGTTATTGACATTAAAACGTGTATTTAGGTTTGCTTAAACGAACATATATATAGCGAACGCTCGCATATAACGATCAAATTTACAAAGAGAAATTGATATAACGCCCGGTTATAACGAACTAGGTCACAAATGTGCACGAGATTATTCCCGTTTTATGACGCCATGAACTTTAAATAAATGGTTTCAAATGTGTGATTTTTCCATGTAATATTGTTTTTTCCTTATAGCGACCGCTTGCTTATAACATAACGAACGTTTTTAAAAATCTCATCACGTTCGTTATTATCCAAGTTCTACTGTACTTAATAATATAACCTATACAACTGTGACAAAATGTTTAATACTGAAGACTGATTGGTACTATGTATAGAAAATAGAGGAAATACTTTTTGAATAGCTGTAATTGTTTTTGTTATTAACATTTTTACATATTCAACAAAAAAGTTTTTGTTAAAATGACAATACTGACATAACCTTAAACTGAGAGATGTCAACTGCCAATGGGACTTCTACTACCACGACTGCCAACATAAATATTTAGCAAAAGAATTCCACAGCCCTCTAGAGCAGCGTTTCTCAAACTGTAGACATCGGCGGACTCCTTACTTGCCTAAAAAAATTCGAGGACCCCATATAATTTTATCGACCATAGATAGAGTATGACTTATGTACCCCTGTGACCTTGAAAAAAGTTTGCTTTGCTGCTACATTAGGTGCAGGTACTAAAATTAAATAATATTTGAGAGCTCTATATTGTTAATATTAAAGTAAGTCTAGTACCTATTAAAAACACAAAAACACTTACAAAATTAATAGAATATGTAATATCAATGCAGGCTTACAATAATAATAATAATATAATGTTAATTCTTAATCATACATAATAATAACTATTTATTGTTAATGCGACGGATGGTGTTGTTTTACAGAGATAAGATTAGAAATGCTTGGCTTAAAAGTAGTTCTGGTTCTACATTTTTAAGCAATTTCTGTATTTTGATTTTATTTATACAATTGTAGAGAACGTTCGTTCACATAAATACGTCGTACAAAATGGCATTAAATGTGTCAAAGCTTTTTTTGCACGATAGAACGATTTTACTTAATTACTGTGTTTGTTGCCAACTCAGTAAGTTATGCTTACCGTTCTAGAACGGTAAGTAAAAAATTGAGGTTAGCAGGTTAAGTTTTGCGTCAGTTTTGACACAGACTGACGCAAAACCTAACCTGCTAACCTTGAATTTGACATAACTTACAGTGCCACCAACATATTATTCTGAGGCATGTCACATTTTACTGACGTTTGAAGAAAAATACATTAATATCGTGCAAAAAACGTCATAAGGGTCACGAACCTTAAGGAATTACCGATCTCAGACAATTGTCTTCAATCAGTAAAATGTCCTTACCGTTCTTAATACTTAATATACAAATCGCAGTCGTAACCAAAGGTCTGTCACGTTTTAACATTGAATCAAATTTTAACCACTGATGTTTTCGTTATCGAGTAAGCGCACGTGCAATTTTTTGGCAAGGTCTGTCAAACTTTACCGGCTGTAAAAACATGCCTGAAATGGTACAGAAATAACCGCGCGAAAAAGTAATTTTTAAATCGGTGTCAGTGTGTTATATAAATCTATATTATCTATTCCTATTGATCTATAATAGCTTTATTCGGTCTTAAATCGCGAACCCCTAAGATTGCTTTTGCGGACCCCCGAGGGTCCGCGTACCCCAGTTTGAAAAACGCTGCTCTAGAGGATAAAAGTATTCGATCATACGGTACTATCACGGTCAAAAACGTTCGCACAGTACTTAGGTAGTCCGTTTACTGAGACAACGCGATTATGAGGCAACTGACAAGAAACTAATAAGCGATAATCGCGTCACAATTGTTTCATGGGTTTATGTACTTCAATGCACACTGAAGCAACTGCGATGCGAACACGATGCGACTTGCACAAGGTAGTTGTTCGCGACTGACAGTGTCAATCATGAGACGATTAGTCGTGTTGCTATTCTTCTTGTTAACGATATAACTTTTGGCTGTATACAAGATACTGGCAATCAATGTCAACGACAGATTTTTATCAGTACTTTGTATAAAAAAATAATTACTGTAGCCCGAATATATTAGTTTCTTAGTGAAAAGTTATTTCTGATATTTTTAGCCAAACTTCGTATTTAAGCTTTTATTCAGTTTGGTAAGAAATTTTAAACATTTTTTACAAAAATTAAAAATAAAAGCAGTTGTTTACGTTCAATCCCACACTTGATGGTGTCTATTTTTCGAAATGGTCACTTGCACAGACCGGCACCCAAATTTATTATTAGACCATTAACAACAAGCTTCAAAAGGGTAATTCTCTGGTAAACGAGTGAAATACAGAAGTATGCTCAGCTGCTATATTAATCGCTTTGATGTGCATAACACGAGTTGCCGTTATGATCGCATCGTAGATATATTGTAATCGCATCGCAGTTGTGTCAGGCCAGTGGACAGTGAGCCTTAATCTAGTTACTTGGTTTTATCTATAGTGGCTTAGTGTGTATCTGACTACTCGTCATTTATCACGTTTTGAAGTTATTGTCAGAGGGAAATTCAAATTCAATATTATTGTCTACGATTGGAATAAATCCCCTTTTTACCGTCATACACAAAGCCTTTAAATACACAGGTATTTTTGTACTAAGTACACACAAATCTTAAATTGCAGCTAACCTAAATTCGCATCGACAAACAGAGAATATTGGGCTATATTGGAGTATGGCTTAAAATTAGTTAATAGGCGCAAAATTCTCTGTGAACCAAAACATGTCGCAGCTAAAATGAATTTTATTACAAAATATTTACAGTATGAAAATTCCAGTGGAGATACTCAAATTTGTGTACCTGGATGAAACATGGATATATCAGAATGGATCTGTGGTTCAACGCTGGGTGCACGACTCAGATATAAAAAAGTAATCCAGGTAATTTCAAAAATTTAAGCAAGTACTCCACCACTTTACATTCCGGATATAGAGGAGGGGTTTTGGATGGGTGCGATTTTTTCTTAAATTCAAAAAACAATTACCGAGATTACCATACCACAATGGATGGTGACAGTTTTCAAAATTGGGTGATCAATCAACTGATTGTTGCTTTAGCTCAGCTTTCAGGGAAATGTGTGGTTATTATGAATAATGCTGCATATCATTCTGTGCAATTAGAAGAAGTGCAAAATGCAAGACTGATTAAACACAATGTGAAATTTGATCCGAAATTTAAATAAATTACTTGGGATTTAATAAAACCGTTTCAATCAGACGAAAAAAAAAAACAAATGTAATTGATGACATTCGTGTTCGCAGCATACTTCAGTTTGTTCTTGTATTGTGGTTTTACTGTGTACTTTGGGTTAGTGCATCACGCCAAATAAAGGCGAGAAACGCGATCGGCGCAGCAAGTTTACAGTTGGTTTATTTAACCTAAATCTTAGTAAAAACTGTCCATCGTCCAGATCATAGATATAATTGAGTCTCTGGCTGCATGTGTTTTGCTCTTCTTGGTCTTGCAATATAATTTATTATCTGATAGTCATCATCAGACTCAAACAGACATACAAAAAAAAAGTATTGAGTGTAAATTAAAAATAACTTGTTTTTGAATTTACGTTTTGTTTATAAAATAAAGCAATATTGAATTTTTCTTTGCCTCACTCTTTATAAAATATGCGAAACATTTTTTCCGTTTTTGTATTGTGTTATCGTATCCTTTGTAAAATAAAACAATATGAACTTCTGTCACATCAGCTATAAAATATTAACTGGCAATCGTTAGGAAATGTGTATAAGTAAATGCCTTTAGAAGTTGCGCATAAGAGTTTTTGAAAAATAGTGCCCGAATACCAGGAACCGCAAATACGCGCCAGTGTTAGCACAAATGCTGGTTGGCAAACGCACTTAGGCACAGCACTTGGCAAAGCCCGGCTGGGTAGCACGGAAGTTAAAGCAACGTCAGGTGCGAAAAGATTAAGCTGTTAGTTTACCGTGGCCAGCAGAAACATTTGGAATGGATTACAGTCGTCATTTTGCAATTTTATTGTAATAATTAACCGCCAATGTGACATTATTTTAAGTCGGTATGATATGAAAGCCACAATTACAATGTCTAAAAGCGAGTAGTGGATTGACATTAACTTTTCATTTTTTTGTCCGCAATTATACATATGTACAGTGCATTTTCTATGTAATTCAGAGAAGGCCAGAATCATTCTTTAAATTTTTATAACAGTGTGGGTTACATCACTCCATTTTTTAAGCAGTTATTTTCTAAATGATTACAAAATAACCAGCTTAAAGTAATTCCAAGGATGTTTTATTCCAATTTTTCCACGCAAATATTATAATTATTATTTACTAACGTTCAACAAGCGTACACTCTAAAAATCCAAAGGCTACTAGAATGACATAGAAAATGAAGAGGCTATAAATTGAGTTGATAGAGAACTGGAAAAACTCACCTCTGCACCCAAAGTTACACAAATGTTAATTATGGTTTGGCGATCTCTCGATGTAACATTCTGTTGTTGAAGACGGTACAGCAATTCTGTAATAAAGCCACTTTTTATGTAATGGGGTGATGAAGCGCAGTACACCATGCATCGGTCCATCAGATCAATGGCAATGGAAGACTCAAGCATCAAATACAGACACTCAACCCACTCATTTGCACTATATCGCCGCCATACACAATGAATATAGGTTAAAAGTAGGGGGAATTTAGTTTTTGGCACGACGTCGACTTTCATCCGCTCCCAAATTTTTTTAAACACGTCAGCACCAGCTGAGCTCATTGCAAATTCGAGTGCACATTGGCCATCCTTGCTAACAATATTAACATCTGCGCCTGCATCAATGAGCCGTGTGACAAGGTTGGACCCGTATCCTATAACCATATTCAACGGTGTGTAGCTATTTTTCTCATTATAGTTAAAATCATCACAATAGTCTAGTAGTATTAGTACAATGTCCTGTCTGAAGGAGCCCATTGCATAGGTCAGGGGCGTGAGGTATCTTGCATCTTGAATAATCAGGTCGGCACCGTACCATAGCAACATGCACACCGCTTCTATATTGTTATTCTTTATAGCATAAAACATGGGCGTCTCCCTAAAGTGCAGGTCCTGCACATCCAAATCTGCGCCAAGCTCTATGAGCTTCTGGGCAATTTCCACATTGCCGTTGAATATGGCGACATGTAAAGGTGTCCGGCCGGATTCGTCTGTGATGTTTATGTCGCAACCTAGGTCAAGGAGGCGTTCGATGAGGGCAGGAGAACCCTTGCGTCTAATGCCATTGAGCAAAGGTGTTTCGCCAAAGCCATTCCGACAATTCAGGTCCACATTGTGTTTCACAAGATAATCAAACGTGGCAGCGCTGCAAATGTCGGAAAATTAAAAAGAGAGTTAGCGAATTTATCAGACTTACTCGTTTTCGTAAACTGCAGCGTGCAGCGCATTCTTGTCATACGAAGTGCAACACAATTCAGCAGGCAGCAGCGGACCATTACACACCTATGAAAAAGAATTATGCTTGTGCTCTAAATTTTTATTTTACATACAATTTCCCTTGGTTCGTCAGTCATTTCTACCAGTATTACTTCATACAATTTGAAAGAGCGGCTCGGTGCGCCCGGCACGCCGACACTGTGTATTGTAAATGTAAATATGTAAACGGTATAAGAGGTTACTGATTAAATGTATATAAATAACCCACAGAACAATCAAAATAAGAAATTGTCCGAACAAAACTTATACAGAGCAAAACAAATACATTGCGTTATGTTATATACAGGGTGTTCCAAAAAGAATAGGACCCCAACTGGTCGTAGATTCTTTAGCTAATTAATAATAAACCCATTAAGTTTAATCTACAAGGTTATCATAAAGTAAAGTAGGTAATCTTGTAGTTGACGTCTCCCACTTTGAATTACCGTTCCTAGAGCCAGTAATGTAAGAGGGAGTAAAATTTGACAAATGCCTGTCGACGGTTCCGTCAGAAAGTTCCTGGTGGGGCTGTACGCTGTTTAATTTCGTAATGTTTTCAGCTTACAATGCTTACATGTGGTCTAACTTTTTAACCTAACAGTAACTTCGTTATAGTATTAGTCAGAAATCTTGTCTACAGCTCTGTAAGAAATTATTTATTTGCGTTTTTTCTTTTATATCGCTAAATAGCATGGCCTTTATTTGTATGGCGTGTGAGAAAATATTTATATTACAAAAAAATTTAAATACACATAGAAACACATAAAAGTGTCTAGCACCAATTTCCTTTCCTGAAAATAGTCGAAATTACCAATGTCTGCACTGTGAGTGTTCTTATAGACAAAATAAAGATTTATTGTATCACTTAACAACTGAACATATTTTTCAAATGGAAACAGAAAACGTATACTTTGAAAACTTTGCTAGTAAGTAGTTACGTAGGTATATAAGTAATATTCATTATAAAATATAACAGTAATTTTAAACAACTGAGAGACAATAACTAAGTAGGTATATTATACATACATACATAATCTGTAACCCCTTATACCGTTTACAGTGTCAGAGTGCCGGGCGCACCGAGCCGCTGAGGTTGTGTGCATTTTTAAATTTGGCGGAGGTACTTGAGGTAGTGGAGCCTGTCTGGCTAGAACACTACGCCCGCTCTCCAGATGGTCACCCATCCAAGTTCTGACCGGGCAGACTGGTGCTTAACTTTTGCAACTGCCGTGAGAGATGCATCACCACTCAGCCGTACTGCCGGCCAGGTATATTATATTTCTCTTAATTTTCAGATTTTCTGGATTGGAAATTTAAATTCGAGAAAGAAGAAAAATGTAATTATATTATTGCAAGAGGAAAAGCAAAAAATAAACTAGGAGAAATAGTTAAAACATACATATGTAACAGAAGTGGTAAGTGTTTCATATTAAAACAATTGTATGAAATTTAATTCGAAAGTAAGTACTTACCTATATTATTAAGTCAAGTGTATTTTTTGAAGAAAACATTTTAAAAGTCCTCGACCGCAATAAAACGTGCAACATGACTATGATTTGTTTACAACGGAGGAAGATGATTCAAAGCTGCCGCTTTCTTTGTTGCACGTTTTATTGCCGTCGAGGACTTTTAAAATGTTTCCTACTACCTACAACAAATATTTATTAATAATAAAGTAAACACATATTTTTGATATATTTCTAGTTTATAACTAACATTTCATAAAACATTGGGTGTAACTAAGTGGTATTGGTTTTATTTCTGTAGGAATGGCCTCAAGGAATAATAAAGCTACCAAGTTTCGACAACAGTTAAAATCACAAGGGTCATGTAAACTAAATAAGGCTTGCATTGGTGAAATAAAAACTGTTGAACATACAAATGCAAGAGTTTCTGTTACAAGAACTAAAAATCATTATGGACATAATGCAGAAATTCAACATGTCCGTATTAGTAAACAAGAACGAACATCTGTAGCTTCAAAATGAATGAGTGGTGCTTCCAAACAGAAGTAAGTAATACAATTATAATTGTGAGTATAATAATTTAGACCTACATACATACATACATAATCTGTGACCCCTTATACCGTTTACACAGTGTCGGCGTGCCGGGCGAACCGAGCCGCTGAGGGTATCTGCATTTTTAAATTCGGCGGAGGTAGGTACTTGAGGTAGTGGAGACTGTCTAAACTAGAACACTACGCCCGCTCTCTAGATGTTCACCCAACCAAGTACTGACCAAGCAGACTGACGCTTAACTTTTACAAGTGCCGTGAGATGTGCAACACCACTCAGCCGTACAGATGGCTCCATAGCCATACTAAATGAAAATAAATTTTGATCATACTGTATTTCAGCTTATTATATATTTTTAACAAATTAAGCTAATAACAAGAAGTAAACGAGATTTAATTGCTTAAATACTCGTAATAGAATTTTCTATGGCCAAAACTGGTTACCGTAAATGTTGAATATGACCTCCAGTTTGCTGCTGTAAGATTACCAACCTTTTATCCAAGTTTTACATCATTATGTAACATTTCTGGTTGAATTGCACCCTTTTTCCCCTAATTTCGTCTTTTAATTCTGCAGCGTTGTTGGCCGTGTTTTAAACACCAATTTTTTAAATAACCCCACTGCCAGTAATCCGCTGGGTTAAGATCAGGTGATCTTTAGCCATAAATTCACAAAATAACTGTACAACAATTGAGATGATTTCGTTTTGACATATGTGTCAATAGTCATGACAACATCGAATACATTAAAATAAGGTATATATTTCAGCTTATTAGCTAAATATTTTTAACAAATTAAACTAAGAACAAGAAGTAAACGAGATTTAATCGCTTAAATAATAGAATTTTGTACGGCCATAACTGGTTACCGTAAATGTTGAATATGACCTCCATTTTATTGGTGTAAGATTACCAATCTTTCATCCTAGTTGTACATCAGTATGTAACACTAGCTGACCCGGCAAATGTTGTTTTGCCCAAAACTAATTTGTTTTGTACACACATCTTCTGAATATGAGCCAAATCAGACCATAAATACACATTGTCGTAAATATCTCGACTCCAGCACCACCTACCAGGTCTATTTTTTGTAAAAATATTTCTTTCCACGCAGCTAACATATTGTTACGTGTTACGTTTCGGGCTATTAAAAATTATATGCCGCTTCTTGTACATGCATTTATTTACAACGATTTATCTTAACTATTTACAAAGCAACTATTAAACGCGAAACACACATTATTTATAAACTAACCGGACTATTTCTAACAACATATATACTTTATTTATTTATACACGACTTAACATTAATGATTTATATGGTTATATTTATTTTACGCGCGTTATTTATATCGCTAGAGTTATGTACACACGGGTCTATTTATATTGCATCTTTACGCGCTTCGAGTTGTATGAGAACTGTCTTGTTATTTTCGCCGCGCTTATTTATATATCGCCGAATGATTCCTTCTGGAAGCGTCGAGATACTCCAGAACATTCTGGCACATGCTGACGCACGCATGTGTCACCCCGAGGTCGTCCTCAATGGCTGACGCACCCGTCGCCCGCGACTCGGCTGCAAGGTCGTTCTGGAATGTGACCATCTGTCTGCACGCGTCGCGTGCATCAAGCCCGAGGTCGCTCTCGAACGCTGACTCATGCGTGGCTCGGTCCCCAAGATCGTTACAATATGTTCTGAATATGAGAAAATCGGACCATAAATACAATTTATGGAAATACCTCGACCCCAGCGCCACCTATTGTAATAAAAAACCGGCCTAAGTCTAAAAATTGGCAAAATTTTAAGCTATCATACAATTTAATCGGTCCAGTATCTTCGCAGGAGATAGCGAACAAAGATACAAAGAAATAGGCCACCGATTTTATGGTATAGATTTCGGGTTGAATTGTATCAAAGATAATATATATTGTCTTTGATTGTATCCTTTTGCTACCTAACTTCCGTCTTTTAATCCTTGCAGCGTTGTTGGCGGTGTTTTAAACAATATTCTTTAAATAACTCCACAGCCAGTAATCCGCTGGGTTAAGATCAGGTAATCTTGATGGCCATAAATTCACAAAATGTCTTCTTAAAACTGAGATGATTTCGTTTAGAGATCTGTGTCAATAGCTGTCATGGCAACACTTTTATTTTCCACAGATACAACACAATCCCATTATTTAAGCAATTAGATTTCGTTTACTTTTTGTTGTTGGGTTGATTTGTTAAAATTATATAAGAATTTAAAGTATACCCCTAACTTTATAATAACCCCATACTTTTGTGAATACACTGTACTTATAGAAATCACAAGAACGAAGATTATTTTCTGCCTGAATTTTCATGTGTAGAATTATACCCACAAATTTTACAAACAAATCGTAAATTCCTAACTTTTAAGCTTTTATTTGCTTTCTCTTTAGGGTTTGTTGAGTACTGCTGTAATCCCCCCCTTCCTCTCTCTTTAGAACGCAAAATTTTGTATAACTTATCAACTGCCTCTTTGCTTCACTAGAATTTTTGTTAAATTACTACAGTTTCATGTAATGCTGGAAAGCTATTTTCAAACCACTAGGACTGTTTTTTTTCTTTCCTATACAGTTCCCCCAGAATTCTTTTTAGTTCTTGTTAAATGTTAACGTCGTTCACCACATCTTGCTTTATTTCTAATCCTTTGTTTGGTAGCAATTCAAATTTTATGTTGCTATTTGAAGCCCCAACTTTCACCATTGCATTAAATGTTTCCACGTTTACAATTCCAAGTTGTTACGGTCAAAAGCTACGCTTCGATTCCTTCTTACTTTTGCCGTTCATCGCGCGTTCTTCTGCCTGACGCCGTTCATACGTCTCTGGTTGTATACATTTTGAGATCGTTGAACTCGTAGTTGGTCGTGAGGCTCAATTCTATCTAAGAAACTTATCCATCTGTGTTCGGGCCTGCTAACTGGGTCACGATGCCCTATATGGGTTTTGGCTTAAGCATTGTGATAGGTTTTGCTCTTCCAATCTTTTCATGTTCCTTAACGAATTGGAAGTGTGACGATAATTCGGGGCTCCAGTAGCGATTTGTGTGACGCTTGGAAAGTGCGAATGTTTGCAAGTTGTTCTGATTGCAGGTGAAATTTGTTGGTGTCATTTTGAAGATTTCATTAAGGGCGAACTTTCTGTAGAGGTTGGGAAAATGTAAGATTCGAGGGGCCGAAAATACGGGGGTTAAAACGATTTTTTGGACACGAAAGTGTTCGGTGCTGTTACATCGCATACTTTTTGAAAGATTAAAATACGATGTGGGACTAGTTGACAAGAGGATGAACCAACGCTCATCGTAGTGTCTATTTTTTTTTGGGGTCTGCGATGCAAGGAGGCGAAGTTACAGGAGTGTAAAGGTGGGGTGCGTTTGTAGCAAATTGGATGTTCCCATAAACATGAGGAAAGGAATAAATGCCGAATCTTGTTTTTGGCAGTATGTGGATAAATCTGTGGGTTTTTAATAATTTTGCGGCCGAGGCGGATTTGGGGGTTGCAAAATTGGGAAAATTCTATTATTATCAGAAAAACCTTGAAATTAATAGTTGTGTGCAATTCACAGTTTGGAGACTTTCTACTAGTCGATTTTATTTTTAAAGAAAATTCGAGACGCGGTTGTGGGAGAGGGTGCTCTATTTTCTCAATTTCTAAATAAGAAAATTGTGCAATTTTGTTTGATTCTGGCCCTTTCTGAAATTGTAAATTTGCAAGTAAATATTAAATAGCGTGATACTAACGGAATACCGGATTGTATTTTTCTCTAACATGAATAATATTTCGTGGGGTTAAGGTCATTGCCGCTCTGTACTTGTTGGGAGAGGATGGTAGACGGCCACTGGGGCTGGGGATGTTAGTGGCAGCTGTTTGTACTAACATTTAATGCGGGATTGTAATAGAAAAAATTGGTGGGAGGCTTTAAAAATAAAAATATATGTACGGGAAATGCAAAGTTACTTAGTTTAGACAATATAAACGCTCTCCCGCAATAACAAATCCTTTTAAAATTAACACAAAACTAAAGATACATATCGGCTAAACAGTTCAAGGATCTATTGGCATCTAGTCCCTTTTTCATACTGCCCCGTGCCTCCTAATAAAATCAGTAACATATTTGCTTCAGTTATTATATTTGTTATTAAAGCACGATTCATGAGTAAACCAAATAAGCTATGAACAAAAATATGTGGAGCCGCCGAGCGGATGGCTTGTAACTCTGAGAACTCCTTTAAAACAGCTAACAAATGTAATAAAGAATTACTCATATAATAAATACATCTAAAGTTACATAAAAAAATTGAATGTAATATCAAAATTCAACATCTTTATCTAATTGCAGATTAATATTAAAGTGTACAAGATGCTGAGAAGGTTCAAAATTGTAGTACGTATTTATGCATGATCTGCTATGCAGTAGAACTTCGCAGTAACTTCTGTAATTTCTTTTCTTGTGTAGTCTTTATTTCCTTTATTTTCTCTTGCATTCCTTCAAGTTTTATTACAGACACTTTCTTTCCTTACTAGGTCTGTTGTCGGATTGTTCGCTCTGGTGATCTCGCTGCCTTTCTTCCTGTTACAATGTTGTGATGTTCGTTTTCCCCGTTTGTTAACATTTCGACCACATTTCAACAACCTCATATTGACGCTATATCCTTTCTCCCTCACTTCTTTCACACTTATTCTTTCATATACCTCCTTCGCTTATCCAGTATATCGGCATTTATTTTTAAACTAGCGTTCTGCACACAAATTGGGCGCGAAATAATTCATTTAATGCAATTTCAACAAGAGTGATCCATTTTGTGTGTCGAGTTAATTTTAAGGTTAGCTATCCACATAAAAAGTCACTTATAAAAATTTGAAAACCCTACTACTGGCTTACTTGCGTCGCCCTGACTCGATTGACACCAAAATCAGCCAATTCGGCCCACGGGTTCGCTCTCAAAGTGGCGTCAAGCAAGCAAGCAAGCAAGCAATGAAAATTATTATGTCGGATATTTTTATTTTGTTATGAGTAGTGTAGGTAGGCGAGTTATGGCCCAAAATGTCTCTGCACAGGTTTTGGCGGTAAATTCAAATTCTGCGCAGGGTTTTTTGTGCAGGTTTTTTTGCGCAGGTGGTGACGTCAATGTCTGGGACCTGGGTTCAGACCTGAACAAGTCTGTCATTGTCAACTAAAAGAGCTGTAGACCTGTTGAAATCTGTCCAGACCTGTTGAAACCTGTTCTCATTGTCTACTATCTTTTCTGAGAATTTGCATCGGATGTGGGGTGAGTTATTTTGTCGGAATTTGCACCGGATGTGAGGGTGTCATTGTCTAAGAATTTGTGCTGAATGTAGTTAACGAGGGAGGTCAATGACCTCCATTATCATTGTCTGAGAATTTGCACCGGATGTGGGGTGAGTCATTTTCTGAGAATTTTCACCAGATGTGTGGATCTGGGAATTTGTGCTGAATGTGGTTAATGAGGGGGCAATAACCTCCTGACATCATTGTCTGAGAATATGTACCGGATGTGGAGGTGAGCCGTTGTCTGAGAATTTGCGGCGAGAAGTAAATATACTATCTCAACTGTCTGGAAAAATTAACTTGAAGTACATTTGTCAAGTAGTGTCGTCTGTTAGACGAACAAAAAGAATTGTTAGGTATGGGGTTCGAAGAGCACAATGGTGTGGCATCTGCAACCATTGGAACCATATACAGAAAACCAAAAAGATAACATGGAAAACCGTGTCCAGAACAGATGGAATGTCATAAAGGAAAGTTTAATTAAAGTAGGAAAGAACATTATAGGAAACAAAACGAAAGAAAAAAGAAGTGAATAGATAACAGACGACATACTACGACTGATGAACAAACGAAGGAAGGAGAAAAGCAGAAACATGGATAAATATAAAGAACTCGACAATTTAATAGACTAAAGTAAAAAAAGCGAAAGAAAATTGGCTAGAACAAAAATGTAAGCATCTTGAAGATCTGCAAGAGCGACACGATGATTACAATCTATTGCTATGGTTTTAAACCCTACAAATCAACTATGTTAGCATTGCCAAATTAATCGACATTTCATGAAAGCTCAGAGTGAGATATTTTATATAACTGCAAAGCTAAAACTTGAATTTGCCAGAATGAATACAGTTGTAATGAGATGCCAGTTATTGCAGAATAATTAATTAATGAACGCAATAAGCAAAGCTCAATTCGCACAGGGATCTAAGTTGAATGTAAGTTCAGTTAATTGGTTAGGTTTGTGCTAAAGTAAATGCCAAGCCGAATGAAATTTAATAATTACAAGATGTATTGCAAACGCAAGGGAATGAAGCGTAGAATTCAGGTACAGTTTAAGAGTGAAATCCAGTCAGGGTTTTATAAGAAAGGTAATTAAAAGATAGATAAGCTTATGAACATGCAACGAGCAGATAAGAATGAAGGCTTTAAAGCATTTGAAGGAAGCCGTAAGAATCAAAAGGCAAGGGTTATAGGAAGTACAGAAAAGGAGACAGCACATGAACTTAAAATGTGTGGAAAATAAAACAGTGAATTCAAAGGAAGCCAGTGCAGCAAATGCGCGAATTAAATACTCTAATCAGTGCAGTGACATGTGAATATTTAAACGCAAATTAAAAAGACGTGCAGTGACAAATAGACACGCAAAATTAGTATAAATGTAAACAATTATTTTATATGTAATATTAGTGTACAAAATCTTAGTTTAAAGTAGAATTATTGTAAAAGCCAGTATTTTGAACCATGTTAATATCCGTAATTAATTTGAAACTAACTAGCTTTTGTTTATAACAACAACAAAAAAAGACAAATAAATAAATTAATTGCTTGACGTGTGAAATTGTGCTATTTGTTGAGCAAATTTTTGTGTCCATGTGGTATTATTTTTATAGAAATCCGCCACCAAAAATTGTTGAGGTCTCCGATACTGTATAACCTCGATCCGGAGCGACCAAGTTCCGAGAGCCACGAGAAGGTTGACCAGTCCAGCCAGCCCATTGGGGAAAACACCAGTGTCATTCAGCAGCCCGTGGTGTACGTGCCCGTGCCCCAACAGCAGGATCCGGCCCATTGCAGCTCCACAACAAGGTCAGAGTAGCTACGAACCCTCCTATTTGAGAACGACCAGTGAAGGTACTGTTAATTCTTTTTTTTTTTAATTAGTTAAGCCAGTTCAACAAATACAATTGTTATTAAAGTATTTAAGTTCTAATCACTTTCACTGTCACTCTCTGATAAGTACATATCCTGTGGTAGGCGTCGTTTCAACCTCTCGTGAATATTTTTACGTCCAAGTTGATACAGACCAGCGCTGTGGCAGTTGTGTATGTTGGCATGGAACTTGATAGTGACTTTTCTGATGTACTGCTGAATCGATTCTATTTCCAGCTCACGATGAAGTTGGTTGTTGGAAATAAACCAGGGGGCATCTACAGCTATCCTAAGCATCTTGTTCTAGAGAACTTGAATTTTGTTGAGGTTTGTCTTTGCCGAGTTTCCCCAAATCTGACTTGCATACAACACCAATGGCCTGATTAAAGATTTATACATTAGTAGGGTGCAATTCGTTTTTAGGGCAGATTTTTTGTTTATTATTGGATATAGCTGTTTTAATCGGGCATATCCCTGGTTTAATTTTTGTAGAATATGATATTTCCAGGATAGTCTAGTGTCTAGGTGAACGCCAAGATATTTTGCAGCTTCTTCATTTGTATTCCATTGTATGGGAGTTTCATTTACAGTCATCAATGGAGGGTTGTGTATTCTTCTCAGGGCGAATATCTTCGCTACGCACTTGGTGTGGTTTATTTTCAGGTTCCATTGAGTAAACCATTTGCAGATTGTATTAGTGGCTATCTGAAGGGAGACTATTCCTTGAAGTAAATTTTCATTTTGTGTTAAAAGAGCCGTATCATCTGCATACATAGCTACGTTTTCTTTGGTTTGTGGGATATCGTGCATATAGATGTTAAACAAGATGGGCCCAAGAACGCTTCCTTGTGGCACTCCCGCTCGAGTTATCTTTGTTTCAGAAAGAGCACTATGAATTCTTACGGAATATGTGCGATCATCAAGAAAGGAGAACAATATGGCTTTAAGATATTCAGGTATGTTTAGGCGTATAATCTTATATTTGAGTCCATGGTACCACACTCGGTCGAACGCTTGTGAAATATCCAAGAAAATCGCTGTTGTGTATTTCTTTTGCTCAAACCCTTCCTCAATTAGATCTGTCAATCTTTGGAGTTGACACTTTGGTGACAAGTTGAATGACCCCGTCTGAATCCAAATTGGAAAGCTGGTATGACGTTTTTGTTCATAATTTGCTCATTTAGTCTCGTCCATATTACTTTTTCTAGCAGTTTTGACATTGTTGGCAGGAGACTAATAGGTCTGTAACTCAAAATATTATTTTTGTTCTTTCCTGGTTTATAAAACATCAATACGTGTGCATATTTCCACCGAAGCGGAAAAAATCCTAGCCGCAGGCATGCATTAAAGAGACTTGCAAGGTATGCCAGGTATTTTTGTGGTAAGTGCTTGAGCATGGATTTTGTTATTTGATCTGGACCTGGAGACTTATTTGTTGTAAGGGTTTTGATTATTTGAGATAGCTCATCAGGGCTGGTAGGTTTGATATCGGTATTTGGGATTGGAGTATGGGTTTCAGTAAAATTAATTATTTGGTTAGCAAACGTGGGTGTGTTGCAGTTTAGAGGAGTAAATGTGGATTGTAGATGATTAGCGAAGGCTGCACATTTTTCTTCATCTGTCACTAGTGTTTCATTTTTCAGTCGTAATTGTGGGAAGTTCTTGCGGCGTTTGTAGAATTTTACGGGTCGTTTTCCACATTCCTGGATCTCCTGGTTCTAGAGTACTAATGAAGTGCTGAAACGATTTCACTCGAGCACCATCCAGTTCCCTTTTAATTTTATGGGACAAGTTGTTCACCAAGGTTTTGGTTGCGGGATTTCGTGTTTTTTGCCACTCTCTCCGTGCTATACTTTTTTGTTTTATTAGATTAAGTATGTAATTTGGCGGTAGGTAGTGATTTCTTGGTCTTTTATCCTTTCTTGCCTTTGTCGCGTGCTGTATACTCTTTTCTATGGCTACCGTGATTTCCTGAATTCTGTTGTTTATATCTTCTGTGGTGTTTAGAGGCACATGAGTTGTGATATTTTTATTACAAGCATCTTCAAATTTGTTCCAATCTGTTGTACTATTTCCCAATTTAGGTTGTGATTGATATTTATTTGGTACAGCTTCAAATGTGATGATGACTGGTATGTGATCTGAATCTAGTTCAGTAATTACTATTTGATTAATTTGTTTACTGAAATTTTTTGGATCACTATGTCCAGTATATCCGGTTTGTAATCACTCCTGTATGGGAAGTAGGTATACTCAGGAGGTGCTTGAATTTCAAAAGCATGATCTGCTGACATTTTGAGTAGTTTTGTTCCTGCTGGATTTGTGGCTCGGCAGCCCCAAGTGGTATGCTTACTATTCAGATCGCCAATTAGAAGGGTTGGTTTAGAAGATTTAAAAATTAGCTTCAGATCATCTTCCAGGAGTTGCTTGTTTGGCTGTTTATATGCGCTTATTATATTAACATGACCCCCATTATCAAGTGTAACTTGAATTTGCACGGCTTCAAGATTTGTGCACTCTAATTCAGGTAATTCATTGTGGGTTATTTGCTTTTTTACCAATATTGCTACTCCTCCGGCTGCAAAGGTCGAATTTCTGTCATTTCGGTAGACTTTATATCCAGGTATTTTAATTTGTTCATTTGGTGCAAGATGTGTTTCTGTAATGCATGCAATGTCTACTTTGTGTCTTGCTAAAAAAGCTATCAATAAGGTGCGTTGGGGTTTGATACCATTAGCATTCCAATTTAGGAACTTGATATTATAGAAGAGTTTTTGATTATGGGCCATTTCGGAAGATTGTTAGAAGATTTGTTATAATGAAGGTTTTTATTTGTTCAATATAAGGTTGGATGAGACTGAGGATGGCTGAAAGGCATTGATTTAAAATTTCTGAGTTTGTTGAGAAGTCAATGTTGGGAAGATTGGATGATTGATGTTGGATTGTAGGGAGATTTGTTTTCGTTACATTTGCGAAAGATCTACTTTGGTCTGTACGATTTTCGTTAACAGGATTTGGATATCTAATTTGTGTGTTGGATTTAGATTGTGTGGGCCTGTTACGAGCATTTTGTACCTCAAAGGTGTTAAGGTAATGTTTGCAACCCCTGTAGTTAGCTGGGTGTCCTTCTCCACAGTTTACGCATTTTGGGGGATCGCCCTTTTTTTATCACAGTTCAAATACAGATGGTTTCCTTGACACTTGACACATCGCGGGGGAAGGAAGCAATAATTTTTTGTATGCCCGTAACGTTGGCATCGGTGACATTGGGGGGTGTTTCTTGGCTGTCTTCGCTGTTCTACGCTAACGATTGAATGGTGGATCTTATTTATTTTATATATTTCTGATGCTTGATCATTAGCAGTGAAGTCCACCGCACACACTGGTATTGTTAGTTTGTCTTTGTTGTAGAGTCTGCATAACTTAATTATTGGGAGTTTATGTTTATCTAGTTCTGCCCGTATTTCGGCTTCTGATAATGAAGGTGGGACATTTTTTATAACTACTGAGAGGGGCTTTGTGTTTTGATTTCGGTAAGTGTAGAACTCAATGTTGTTCTCCCGATAATACTTTGTAAGGTTTCTGTAGTCCGTTTCGCTGCTCGCATTTATTCTAAATGTATTATTATTGAAAACAGTGGTGAACTCACCTACTGTTAGGGCTTCTATGTCTGAGATGACTTCCTTGTGATTCAGCCAATTGGTGGGATTTTTGGCTTTTTGTCCGGTTTTTGTTCTTCATCTGCTGTCTTGTTTGATTCCGTGGATTCGGGCTGGCTTAGGGGAAAGTAGCGATTTTGTTCCAAAAGAGTTTTTGGTGACCATTGATACCTTTCTTGTATATCATCGATAGGCGGTGTTAATTCATCCGATTTACGTTTTGTGGTTGTCATTTGGGCGTACGGTGCCCCGAGGGGCAACGGCGTGATATAATTTTTATTTCGAGTTTTGGTTTATTACACGTTTTAAAATATTAAACAGGAAAGTCTGCGGCGCAGAGCCGTGTAACTTAGATATTAAAGGTCGTAGCGATAAGAGAGCACGATACGCATGACCGCACCGTCTGAAAGCTAGAACTCGAGTCACTGTTAATTCTAAAACTAATTAAGTGAGCGCCGGGAAATTCATGCATGCATAATAAGAGCAATACTCAAGGCAATCCAGGCCAGTTCCATCGCCGTACGAGTGATTCCAGTCTGCCAAAAAGCCCAAACTCCATTATTTGAGGTTATCCGTTAGTGTGATCCAGACCCACGTCAAAATAAACAATTGGGAGCTAGACGCGGGCCCCATAAACAAATGCTAGAAACCAATGAGGATTAATGCCGCGAAAACCAACTAATTTAAATAGTTACCAATCGAACTGTGATCGATTTCACTTGTTTTGTTTATTCAATTTGACGCGATCTTGCATACGGCGCCCATCTTGGCTTATATTTGACCCAATTTTAGTTTTCGATTGTGCGCGGTTGAGCTTATGCGGAGACAGATCCGTATTTAATAATTTTAATAAATTATGCATTCAGCGGTGGACCCAACCGAGACGAGCCTTGCTTTATCGATTTGAGCTAGCGTTTTTATTGGATCAGTTGCAGATAAATAAAATATTATCAAGGACATACAACTATTTATTTTATTTATCAATTTACAACTAACTTCTAATCAACCTAAGATTTGATAACACAAATACGAAAAATATTTGCGTGGTACCCTTATTTAAAAAAAATTAATAACATAATACAACACTAATTAGACATACTATTGCAACACTATATCAAGCTATAAAAGAACTAGCAGAAAACTATAAAAAAAAAGAAGCCGATGAATATCGTAAATAGCCAGAATAAAATAGTTACAGACATGGAAGAAAAAAAGGATATATGGAAAAGTTACATAGAGCAATTATTTAAAGACAACCTGAACGATAGTTACCCAACGGTAGCTCCATAAAAAGACCCATATATCCTTAAATCAGAAGTCTTACATGCAATTAAAATGAATAGTAATTCGTACAAACCAGGCGTACCTTCATAGTGTACATTTTTAACAATTATATCTGATCCCTTTATATCTAGCTCATCTCCACCAAAATAAAATTGGTTTTTATCAAAATCATATATCTTTCTATAAGATAATTGTTTGCATATTTCCTAGGAAGTTTGTCATACTGTTCTGAGAAAGAACTTATAGCTTGCGGTTCTATGCTGTGAGACGGTTGAAATTTGCTTGTTATAGTCGTTTAAAGATCATTCAGCGGATGATAGCGATTCATATAATACTTCATCAGTTGCAGCCGGTTTTGGTGTAAATAATTCTAGTTTTGTAGGTTTTTGATATATTGATATATTCATCATCATCATCCGCGTCATAATCATATTTAGTTTTTCTTTTATCGTGAATTTATTGTCAGTCAAAAAGTACCTAATCGTAACTAAGTTTTGTTTTAAACCCGGGCAACTAAAATTACTCTGTTAATTTCATTCATCCTGACTATTTGAGCTCTAAGGACGTTTTTTATTTTTTTTCTATTGTATTTATTTTATACCGTTGAAAACAGATTAAAATTTTCTACAAAAATAAATGGAAAAAATATGTTACTACTTAAAAAATATCGTTGAAGTAATTATTATTAAAAAAGTTTAGTAAAAATTATTTTTTCTGAAAATTTGATCCCAAAGTGACATATTCTGTCTCTTGTTAGGGTATTTTTTGAAAGTGAAAATAGACGTTTGGCTCCCTTATTGGTTTCCACTGGCAACGTGAGGGAATATAATAGGTTGGCTCATGTTGCCATTGGAATGCCAGGCAATGTTATTAATAATAAATCAACTACCTTCCTGCTTTTTATATTTAAATGTTTTTTAATACAGCTGAATACAAGAGATAATCTTATCATAAAATGTGGAAGTATCAAAAAACCATATGTATATGCACTTTCCTCCGTAGCAATACAAATAGCTATTACCATCTGCAATATGAATCGCTACACCCCTTTGGTTTTTTTCCTGGAAGCTGTAATGTAGCATGCTGTGAGAATGCTTAATTATTTTCAATTAATATCAAGATATCAAAAGGGTATCATGTGATAACAAGTGTAAGAGAATAACGGGTGGCAGTAAATATTAGCAACCAAGAGGTTGTTTACAAGAGTTGAAAAGTTTCTATAATTTAAAGATTATCAGTCAAAATATTCACATTAAAGGTCTAATAATACCTTTAATTGTGAGGATATAATTCAAGTTTGATACGTGTTAGTAAGAATAGCCTTCTGCATGATCAAATACTGACCAAGGGGTCAATATTATTCTTCACATAGTGAGTTGGAGATTTATAGAAGCCATTTCAAGTGGTCATTGGTTTACAAGCCATCAGTTTAGTGAGTGTTTGTGTGTGACATGCTGCAATAACGTTTTAAGAAAATATTAAACGGTCAAGTCTGTCTACAACGAGCTTTTATGGGTCCTCATCATCTACAAGTAGGTGTTTGACGACTTCGATCAGTGTGAAACTGATATTAGAACCACATCGATAGTACGAGTTCGACTGTTGAAGGTTAGTGTATTATAGTAACAGTTTGGATACGGCAAATTTAGAATTTAAAACTTGTATTTAGATTTAGAGAATCTTAGAATATTAAGTTTTCTAAATTAATATTGTGATTTGAGTACTCGACGGTTTCGATCTTTATAATTAGAAATTTATCATTTTGGTCTAGTTATTTTAAAAAGTATTTAACCTCATTTATTGGAACTTTCATTTAATTAAATAATTTTGACAAATTTAATCTGACTATTAATTTGTAATGTCAATTCAAACGTTTAATACACTATAACAGTTAATTAGATTCAAACTCAAGTACTAAGAGTGTGATTTAAAATAATCAAACTAATATTTATTTGGTCATTCAAAGTACAATTCATTAATACAGTATATATATTTGACATTAACTCATTCAGCTGGGAAGTACAGAGAGTCTCAATTGCTAAATAAGCTGGCTAGCCGAGGTATATTTAAACATGACATAATTTCAAAGTCAATTATGAAAGTATGATATATGTCAATATATGATTCAGTTGAAAGCAACAAGGTAAGTGAGAATTATATACATTATTATTGATATTACTTCTGTGAATTAAGCAAACAGGGTAGATATCACTAGTTTTTATTATACATTAAAATCTCCTACAAAAGGGGTGGTGTAATACTATATACAAAGTTGCTTAGTTTAGCCGCTAGAGGTCTTCAAAAATGATGAGCTTTTTTACATTTTTTCAAGTAAGTCGAAAAATTTTTGATAGATTTTATTCATTTTTTGGCCATGAGTTTGTACCAGTAAACTACAGATTTTTGTGGAATAAACCTTAATTTCGAATATCACAGGGTGTTTAAAAACGTCACAATAAATTATCCATCTATATTTTTTTAACCCCCTGTATAATCACTACCAATGTTTTTTTATGAATAGCTACTTTAATTTAGAAGCTATTTCTTCTCTTACAAAATTAGGGTAAATGGTTTATCCCCATAAAATATTTTCTAAATTTCTACAAGCCTGAATCAGTAATTGTAACTTAACACTAGACTTGTAGGGATTTAGAAAATATTTTTTTGTGGCTAAACCGTTCACCCAACTAAAATTTTGTAAGAGAGGAAATAGCTTCTAAATTAAAGTAACTATTTAGAAAAAAAAAATTGGTAGTGATTATACAGGGGGTTGACATTTAAAAAAGTTAATCATTTTTAAAGCCCTCTAGTGGCTAAACTAAACAACTTTGTATATAGGTAAGTTGAGTTAAATCATCATATTTTGGGTCAAGGAACTTGTGGTCTTCCGTTGTACACGTATTTTCCGGACACCCTGTATAAATCTGTTTTGATGCTAATTTCTGCTTTTGATAGCTTTATTACTGTTACCTTTGGATAGTTTTCTTCTTGCTTTAAATTTTCATTCTCAAAGTTTTTTCTTAAATTACTTTTTGTTTTTTTTTTTTAACTTTCTAGTTTGCTTTTTGCTTCGCTATTTCATCTCGTAAAACCTTTTTCTTGTTCGCAGGTCACTTCTTTCTTCCGTAGTTCTTCTTTCAGGGCTTTTATATTTTCCCCACAGCTTTTCATTTAGTTGTTGAAAGCTCTTATATTCCCCTTTGTGCTTTTAACGCCTTCTCTAAGTTTTTGTAACTGTGAGTTAATATCAATATTTAAATCCATGATTTTCTCACCATTAATTTTTATAACCTGTAATCAGTAGGCAACAGGCTAGTTCTGGTCACCTTGGCATTTAATAATCACCTTACTAGAATTAAGCCAAACTGTACTTCTTACAAAGTAATAATTAGATTAAGATGAATTAGGTATTTAAAACATGCATCGAGTGTTTTGCGCGGCAGGGTGTGCAGTGCAAATCAGCTGATGCCGTCACTGCGGCTATTAATAGAAGAAAGTAAAGTGTACACAAATGGAGGCAATCGGTGCATTCGTCCAAACAAAAGAGACGCTACATAAAGCATTCAAGTGTGATTGAGAGTTTATGTGTTGGCCTGCGTTATGAGCAGTCGACCCCTCATTATTCTTGAGCCAAAATACAGCCTCAAGAGCCTAGAACTATTTTCGAATCAGGAGGTATCGATAATTCTTCATAGTCCAAAGCCGCTATTCTAGCTTCAAGGAAGCAGTCAATCTTGTCAATGTACGAGACCATTTGGAGCAACTATAACGCAAGGTTAGTTATTATAGATAACTACTCAGTGCTTTTTTTGTAAAATATGAGGTTCAGGTACTGTAAACTACCGGGGGTACCCCCACCAAAAACGGGGGGGGGGGGGGGATTTAGACCACTTAAAACGATTTTTAACACTTTTTGACCACTTTACAAGTAAATATAGGGTGGCTCATCAATAAGTGATGGTTATGAGTTATGATTATTTACTTAACTACTGAGACCGAGACGGGTGACGCCACGTGATGTGTATACAAGTGCGTGGCGTAGTTTGGGGTAGGGAGGGGTAGGATGCATGAATCAGCTGTCCACGCGCCGGTACAGTCTGCTCACAAACTAAGTAGACCTAGTTAAGACTCTACAGCCGAACCGTTCATCGTTCCACATCTCCAAAACTGGCTATTCTTTTTTTCTGTTTATTTATTCTTTTTCTTTTTCTTAGAGGTGCCGGTACGGCGTACCGGTGCGTACCGGCAGAAAAAAAGCACTGTAACTACTACAATTGAATGTCCGGTCCAGGAAAATGGGAGAACTAGAAGCATAATTATTGAATTATGCCAAGTTACATCATCCTTGGTGCGCTTCAGTACGAAGCGATGACATCACCCTGATGACACATTGAGTCAGCCTGATTTCAAACGAGCAACGGCAGAACCGTATTAAGTGAATTTTTGTGCAGAATTTAAACATTGTCACATCTACATTTAAGGTATATCTAAGCAGGTTAAACAGCGTTAAGCTCGTGGATATTTCTTACCTATATATTTTTGATAGCGTAATAGTATATTACATACCGAGGTGGAAAGTGTTTCATTCCTGTCGAGAGATTAAGTAGTTAACCGAGACGCGTAGCGTCGAGGTCAACTTTATCTCAAGACAGGAATGAATCTTTTCACCGTGGTATGTATACTATTTTATTCGCAACCACTTTATTCTAAACAATAATTGGAAAAATTATTATATTATGATACGAGAGGTTGTGACGCGCATAAATGGATGAACGAGATTCCCAGTGTCCCTACCTACACAGCGGTCAAGAATGGATCGCGCATGAATGGATGAACGATATTCCCAGTGTCCCTACCTACACAGCGGTCGGGAATGGATTCATTTCCAACTGCTGCGACGGCAATCACTTTTCCGACCGGTTGGAAAGTTACAAGTTGAGAATAGCTCATTTTCCAACTTTTTAAAAGTCAGTAATGATCTTATTACATATATGATTGCAAATAAAAAATATTTCTATATTATCATTGTGTATCCTGCATTTTCATGCATGTATGTTCTTTTCCAGAGTATATGTATTTTATTCCTAGCAGAATTTGCATGTATGATTACAGAATTATAGGTGATGAGCAGGCCAGAACGACCAACATTAAAATTTTCCTTAGCCATACTGAGGTAAGAGCAAGTCTTGTGCTTCTACGACTGGGTTAACTAGCAAACAAAGGGCAATTTAAATTCATAGTAAAGTGTAGTATAGTACACGCCGCACCACAGGTTATGGTGCCCAACGCTAGGGCTAAATAAAAGTACCATTACATGTTGCTCTTACAATCCTCTGCAAAACTTATCTTTAGAGACTCCGATAGCAGCTTACAAATTGAAATCGCTTCCGGTAAACTGCCTTTGTGTGCAAAATATCATAAAATGTTATGAAAGGAACAATCAGAATTTAAAGATATGGCGTCGCTCAAAATTTGGTAGCTGTAGATGTTTAGTTTTTCAGTATATTTACTGAATAGTTGTCATTTAGTTAACTTCTACATTTTTTCATGTACAGTTCACATTTCAAACGCAAACAGTAAATATTTGTTACACGATGACACTTTCATTTCGTTTATAAATATAAAGAAAAACTACTCACTTTAATTTGTGGCTTTTCCCACTGTTCGATGTTGGACTCCTTAATTTCAAAGTACACACGTTCGATGCGTTTGCTGCTGCCCATAATCTCAATACGTCCCAGGAAAGGTTGAAAATAATTTAAAACAGAACCAGCAGTTTCCAAAAAGCGCGCCAACCTAAAAATGTTATAAACAACACTCAAAATCGAGTTTTTGCCTCTTATTACCTCGGCTCGTTAGGCATATGCTCTGCTAAATTCGTCAACAGAACGGCCAGGTTGAAACCAATTTCCTTGGAAGGTTCGTGGAAACGATCCATGAAGCTTATGTAGTCGATCTTCCCATCGTGGTTCATTTCACAACACATCAACAAAAATTCAATTTCCTCGCTGCAAATTGACGATTTTAGAAATATAAGTTACATAATTATGCAAAAGCGGCTTACGGAGTGTACGATTTCTGCTGTTCCATTTTTTCTTTGAAATCTTTGGGGTAAACCCAACCGTCATTGTTAACGTCAATCTCGTGGAAGCTCGGCGAAGAGGTCAAATCCTTGAGTTTTAAGAACATATCGAAATATTTCAATATTAGTTCAACATTAGACGAACTTTCTACTAAAGTGTCCACCATCTGCTTACCGATTGTACCTACAACAAAGATGTTTTAAAAATATCAATTTACACAACGATTTATTTGCTTTAATACCGTTAATAACATTTCCCTCAAGCATAGATAACATCATAGTTATCATGTCTTTTTGTAGATTCAGCAATTCCTTAAGCAAATCGACTTGACTGGAATGCTTCGACAGTTTATCTTGCATGTGTGAGAAAAGGAAGAGGAAACCTCCTACTGCATCCCACAACCTTGAATCATAAAATAAAATATCACAGAACTGCAACAGTGCAATAATAGTTATTTACTATACAAGTGGGATAACAGTATCATTAATATACGTGTGTGTAAGTTACAAACGAGTGCGTAGCACGAGTTATGTAAGCACACAAGTTTATTAATGATGCATTATCACACATGTATTGTACAAAATTTTATCTACGACTGCCTAAAATTGAGAAAAGTGCATTAAGAGAAATGTCAGATCTGTCATTTTCAAAACTATTTTAGTAGGCAAATGTCATTATGTCATTCATTTGACACTATTTCAGTTACGTAATGAAGTCATTACACAACTCAGTTGCGTAATGAAACCATTACATAACTGAGTGGTGTAATGAGCTTCATTACGTAACTGAAATAGTGTCAAATGAGTGACGTAATGCGTTACTTATCCCACTGGAGTAGATAAAATAATATAATAATGTAAACTTTACCTGGAATGAGCCAAAGTTTGTTGATTAAGGGTGCAAGGCCCTTGAATAACCTCAGTAAGGGTGTTGAAAACCTGACTGGCGACAGCGATAGCCTTGAAAAAGTTTGCTTTACCAGCAGGGTCGATTAACTCCTTGCTCGAATAATGCCAGTAGAAGTCCATAATGGATTCTTGGAGCCGCAGTAGATAATCCACAGTGCAAATTACCACATTTACAGTAGTTGTGTTTCCAGCTTGTGTACGCAAATAATTCTGCCATTCTAAAATTTCATACGATGAAAAATATATTAACAAAAAAAATAAGAACAAACCTAAATTATGGCCTTCACAAGTCAACTGTATGAACCTGAACAAGGCACAGGTAAATTCAGCATCGTGCATGTTCTTCTCTCCAGCGGCACCTACAAATCGAAGACATCAGTTGAATCTCATGACTAGAAGAGCAGTTTACCTTCAGATCCTACACCAAGACCTTCCGCCTTAGTGTTGCGTTCAAAAGCATCCAGATCGAGCACACTGCAACTGTTCATAAGCCCTGCTATGCTGGTGAAGAACCCAACGTCTTTTTTCTCTTGAAGGTGATCGAGCATGCCCTTCTGGATGTCAGTGTTGCCACCGCGTAATACGGCGATTCCCAACTCGAGGGTCTTCATGACCATCTCTGACGGAACTCCTTTACAAGCGGAAATGTGGAGGAGGACCATTTCGGCTACTCCGCGCTTGGCTAGCCGTGCTTGGTGGAAGAGAAGCTTTTGCTTTTCCATTTCTTGTTCCTGTTATAGTAATATTTCCAATTAAATTTTAAGATTTATGGAAATTTAATCCTATTCTATTCCGTTATATAAATTATTTAATGTAGAGTGAGCAGATTACAGTAATTATATAAGAAGGAACCAGACATGTACAATATACTGGGTGATTAAAAATGTTTTTCCATCAAGTTCCCTTTGAAATATTTATTAAATTTGAATATGTTGGCGGCACTGTACGTCTATGTCAAATTCGAGGTTAGCAGGTTAGGTTTTGCTTCAATCTGTGTAAAAACTGATGCAAAACGTAACCTGATAACCTCAAATTTAACATAGACTTACAGTGCCACCAACATAAATAAATGGAGCCAAAAAATTACCATTAAAAAATGTTCGATCATTTATGAAGGCACTGTATATGATATAATATATTTGGCTCCAGTATGCTCCACTACCACCCAGATACAGAAAAACTAATTGAAATATGCATTTACGACGATTACCGTCGAAAAAAATGCGGATTATACATAAAATTTGAAAATATTTAGATTTAAAGAAAGCAATTTTGAGATTATTTTAATCAATTTTTTTACTTATAGCTTAGGGCCGGCTACTTTGTCACCAAGATCTCCTGATCTGATGGCGTTTGACTTCTTTCTACAAATTACATTAAATTTAAAGTCTATGTTTGCATCTGCAATAATGTAGATCAGTGCTTCTCAAACTATTTAATGTGGCGGACCGGTATTACTTTTACTAATATATAACGAACCGCTACATTTATTAACAAATGAAACAATAATGAAACGAGTATTTTATCCATAAACTTGTAAAAGCTATATATAAACATAAACAGTTCAACCAGCTTCATACAACGCTGCCTTAATGTGATAAATTGGTTTGCTTATTCTTGGTCAATTTCTCCATCCGTGGTTCAGTTGATGACAGTTCCACGCGGAATGGGAGATGAATCTTCATACTATTGTTATATTTTGTTTTTATTACACTCTGTTACGATTCATTTGCGCCGCCTTCTAATTTCGCAGTCTGTAGTATTCACTTTGCTTTGTTGCGCATCTTTTCGCACGATTGTCTGTGCGAGCGCCGTTTGTATTTCCCGCGCTGCGCCACGCCCATTTTAGCCTCGCGGAGATAATTTTGCAAGTACTGGCATTTGTTTGGGAGACGCGTCCTTTCCGATTTGGCTTGCAAAACAAACAACATGCCGTGGTAACAGTTAGAATTTCGGAGGTTTAATTTTGGGCTGCTGTTAGTTCGATGATGTGTATGCGAGCCTTCACTTTGAAGTAGATTTATTCCCCCGATCTTCAATGTCCTAATGGAAGCTTGGGCCAAATGAGGCTTGGAATACAGCTGGTCTTGTTTGCATTCGGATGTTCCATGCACTGGGAATGTTGGATCTTCGGACCCGTTTGACCCCTGCTGCAGACGCCATTTGAGTGCAGGAGAGGATCCGACAAGGAGGCTAACCTTCAGGTCTATTTTGTACCAGTATCGCACGGTGAACTCCCCTTTTAACCACCAGGTTCGAGCCGACTGAATTTGGGGCCAAACGATTCCGAGAACCGTGATATCATTCGGCCGTGAGTTCGCTGCCGGAATCGCGTTTGCGTTTACTCCGAAACCAAGCGCCGCTGTAAACTTTGCCTGCCCCGAGCCTAATTTTAATTTGTGAAGTAAGGCGATTGCCTTATTGTTACGTTACAAATTGTGAGTATTAGTTTTATTTCTTGTTCTGAGGTACCTCATGCTATTACTGCTAAATTATCCATACTTAATTAGTATAACCAGTAATATTGTGGCCACCTGCGATTCTGCTGGTGGATCTATAATTTTGTGATATTTACCTGTACTGTGATCCCGAAATTATGAAAATTATACTGTGATTTTGTCAAGTATAGAGGTGTAATTTAGTTACAACTGTCTATTGTGTTTGAAGCTCCTCTTTTAGGAATTGTGTTTGTGCTTAAGCATTGGTGAATTTACGAATTCTCTTTGAACACCTGGGTGCACTCGCCGTATCGTAATACAAAAAAAAATTCTTTGGCGCACTAGGCATTTATTTCCATTATTTCGTGCTACGGACTTCACGCCTCCATCCGACTGAGCTGACGGCCGGCTTTTGCACCCGAGTGTACAAAGTAATTCTCTGAAAGAATGACCAACGAATTAAAGTAGCTAACAACTCATTGTTGAAAAGCCAATTTCACAGAGGTAAGTGGCGACGAAAAGAAGCAGTTTCTTCAGTGCAATATCGGAGAGGTCGGAATATTGCTGATCTCGCTCTTATCCAAAAAGATGTGAGTGTGTGTGAGGTACAACAATTTATTTCCCATAATGACAGGTAAGTCACTTGTAACTAGAACGAATGGATTACGGACCAATACATTTTTTTTTGCGCGGATCTTCTACTGTTTTAAATAAAACTCTAAACGTTCTGTCAAGTTAGTCAAGTGTTTGCTGATCTCATTTGTTAGAGATGTGAAACATATCGTAACAACTTCTTGATATTCGACTTTTTGATGCTTCTAGTTTTCATTTCTGTTCATAAATTTTGCCTGCAATAGTCATCATTTCCTGCATCGAGGCGTTGAGATCATTGGAGATGAAAAAAAAATCAGCTAAATGGCAACATTGGCCACCCAATTTACCTCGAAGAAATCAACAATTGACTTCGCGGACCGGCAACATCTTGCTCACGGACCGGCACCGGTCCGCGGACCACCACTTTGAGAAACACTGATGTAGATTACCTTTGTGAATGCATGATTCAAACATTTCGAGCTATTCCAAGGCGGTTTAGCCACAATCTCAGAACTAAAGATAACATTAATATCAACAGAGTGAACAAGAGAGCTTCATTGAGGTCAATTTTTTTATAATGGGTTATACTTAACAAACTTCCTACTGAAATTTAAAATTGTGAGGGTATTACGGGTTTTTCAAATAGAATCACGGAATATATTAGAGGAAAATGTAAAATAGGCAATTAATTTAAAATAATTTAAGATAATCATAAGTATACACTGAATTTATTTTAATGGTTAACATAACAGTTTGGTTTCTACGCGAGCATTTTATCATACAGGTTGAAACAAACCCACTCGTGCCACCTGTATATAAGCATATCTTTTTATTATATTCTGCTAGCAATTTAGCTTAACCGTATGTTTTATTATGTCTTGACCAAGTAGTTAAGCAGTATAAGCAGTTACGTGGTTAGTGGTTACGCATTATAAGTGCCTGTACGCGAGTTCGCGGAGTGTGGAGGAATGTACACCAAAAGCATGATTCAAAGATGCGAGGAGCGCAAGGGAACTGCGTGGGATTTTTTGAGCACGGAGATAGTCACAAGCAGACAGGCGACTGATGCGTGCCAATTAACCAAGGTATGAAGCGTGCTATTTAACGGCACCAGAAGGGCCAGAATTGTGAAGTGTTAGCCTGCAATCATTGCCGCCGCCACAAAGAGTTTCCTAAGTGGGAACACCAACTATGAAGGCACTTGGGCCACACCACCAAAAGCTGCTGTAGCTGCCAGAAGGAAGCCACTGTGTCAACGTCGCAGAAGCATCTGAATGCAAGGTTAGTTTCTATTTAAAATCGTGATACGAAATAAGAAGCGATTGCAACATCTTTGGCAATTACTTCAATGAATGACTGCATTTCGAAGGTAACGGGGGTTTACCTGCAAGCCGACGCGAAGTTATCTGCTAACTCAGCTCGTTGCTCAAATTGAACGTGCCCAGGCCGTGCTTCCCGCCCAAACACATTTCTAGAATGGACAACTTCGCCCAGTTCATTTGTGCAAGGAATTCAATTATATTTCGCATTATTGGCATTTGACTTTGCATACACAGTTGAACATTACTGCACCATTTAAGGTGTTTTCATGCATGTAGTATACATTCTTTATTTTTCCATGTATTTTTATGCAATAATGCGAGTAGAAACAGCTGCCATGCGTAAATAATTACAGTATTATTAACAGCTTCACTGTATGTTTGGACGTCGTTCATTCTTGTTGTTTTATGCACATGTATTCTCTTGTATTTGTGTCTTTCTTACAGATTATGTCTTTTCATGTAAACTGTTGGGTTTTTATTGCTGGTAGTGTTTGCATGGATCATTTCAGCATTCCAGGTGACAACGAGCAACCCCTAACAATATTAGCTTTCCCTAAGCCGCACTGGCAATGTTAATAGTCTTATACCTTTCTGACTGTTTGATGTAGCAAACCCAGGGCGATATAAATTAATAGTACAGTCGAGTGTAGGGTTAAGTTAAAAAAAAGCAGCATTTCTAGGTCACTTCCATAGGTACAAATGAGATCAATAGATTTAGAGCGTTATTTTACGAGTTACTTGCTAATAAGAACCTTTAATTTTGTTACCAGAATGTAGGTATGCAACTAAAATGTAGATATTTAGGTACAACTCAGTTGTATCTTTGGGAAAACTTCAGTATAGCGTCCCCACTGGGTTTGACGTTTGCGGCACAAGCGCAGAACACCCCCGAAAAGTAGTCAAATGATGGAACATTATGTATTACGTACACACAAATCTTAAACTGCAGCTAACCTAAAATTGTAGCTCTAAGACCAAAATATTCACGTATAATAATAATAATAATATCTTTATTCTTTCACAAAAAAAAAATACATGCAAAGTAATATCAGTGAGTAAATACAAAACAAAACAGAAATAATTGTGAAAGAATCCCAAGGTGAAGTTCAGATGTGCGAGGATAATTCCTATCGCACCCTGTTCTACCACTTAAACCTTGAAGATTTTGAATTGAAACGAAATATATGTAAACATATTTTTTAAGACATAACAACACAAAAATAATAATATAAAATAACATAAGCTAGAAAATTATTCAAATTATGAAATTATAAATTATGTAATGAATGTGAAGCACTAATCCTAGAAAAACAAATGCTAAACTAAAAAAAAAACTAAATAGAATCTAGAACAACATAACACTAGTCAGTACAAAGCAACACAATTAGTCATTTATTGAGGAGTAAGCAATATTTTTGTAAGATTTCTTTTAAATGAATTAGTTGACAAACGTTTTAACGATTAAGGTAGAGAATTGTATATTTTGTAAATATTAAATGAAAATGAACGTTCAAACAGGGCAGTTGTGTGTTTCGGGGGCGTGATAATTCCCTTGTTTCTGATGTTGATATTGTGCACATCAGTACGGAAAGAAATCTTACTAGTAAGATATGACGGAGTCTGAAATAAAACGATTTTGTGAAACAAACAAGCTGACCAAAGATAAAAACGATTATTCATATTTAACCACTGAATATCAGAAAGTTTATGTAAAATTCTATCAAATTTTCGTATTCCAAAAATGTAACGAAGACAAGAATTCTGTACTCTTTGGACTCTTATTCTATCAATAGAACTTAAACAAGGAAAATATAGAGGGCTACAAAAAGTAAACTGTGATAAGACTAGAGATTCGCACAGTGCAGTTTTGATTTTAACGGAAAGGTAATGTCTGTGAGGATATAATAAACGAAGATTTGCATAGGCTTTTTGTATGTTTTTAGAAATGTGATTGGAAAATCTGAGGGAATTGTCCAAATATAAGCCTAAATTTTTTGCACACTGAACTAAAAGAATTTGGGTATTGTTAACTTTAATATCTAAATTTTGAATATCACAACATACGGTTTTTTTCTCAAAGACCATAATTTGTGACTTAGATGGATTTAAAAACAAACTGTGTTTCTGAGATAAAATGAACAAGCTCTCTAAGTCATTATTAATTACATTTACAGCATTGGCAATATCAGAAGGATTCAAAGAATAATATAGCTAAGTATCATCAGCATATGCATGGTACTTACAGTATCTAATACAATCAATGAAGGAGGAAGTATAAATAGTGAATAACAAGGGACCAAGAATGGATCCTTGTGGGACTCCAGATCTTAAATAAACTACATTAGATATATTATCTTGCAACTTAACGCTTTGGGTTCTGTTGGATAAATAATTCGTTAACAGCTCGATAGCATTTTTCTTTAAACCAATAAAGTAAAGTATAGCAAGTAAAACGTTATGGTCAATAGTATCAAATGCTTTGGTGAAATCGAGCATAATTAACACAGACAGCTTACCCTGATCGAGAGAATGTATCAAATCATCGACTACTTTAAGTAATGCAGTGGTGCAACTATGCAGTGGTCTAAAACCTGACTGCAGAGAAGGTAGAATGTCATAAGAAGATAAATGAAGTCTGAGTTGATAACAAATTACATTCTCCAATACTTTGGATAATACAGGTAATATGCTTATAGGGCGTAAATGTTTGTATTCGGTGGGTTGCTTAATTTTAGCTAAAGGGGTGACGTACGCTTTCTTCCAACATGTAGGAAACCAATTCTGAGTAATACAACAATTAATGATATGCGTTAAAAATTGTACGACGAAAGGACAGCACAATTTGATCATGACTACACTAATACCATCAGGTCCAACTGATTTAGTGTTAATTCTATTTAGAATACTATTCACAGTAGTGATATAAACTACATTAAATTAAAAAACAGAACCTATTTCATTTTTAGTATGCGATAAATAAAGATTGATTAATTCAGAATTATCAGTATCATTTTCAGGAATGCTATTAATAAAAAAGTCATTTATTTTATTAACATCTTGTAAACCTGATGGTATCTCCGTGTATTTAGAAACACTAATCTCTAAACGTTTTAGTTCCTTCCATAGAGTTTCTGTAGTACTACGCTGACGTAATTTGAATTCAAGGTAAGCTTTTTTTTCCTTGCGAATGACCAACGTAGTGAAATTACGTAGAGTTTTATAGTATTGCCAATGTTGGGGAAGCTTAGTTTTACGGCATTTTCTTTTTGCTTTATTTCTTAACGATTGCAACAATTTAACATTATCGGTTATCCACGGTTGATGAGGTTTAGATACTTTACAAGTATGGACAGGAGCATGTAAATTAAAAATTTCAGTAACACAGTTATTGAATATTTCCACCTTTTCATCAATATCGGTACAAAAGTAAATTAAATTCCAAGGTAAAAGCTGCAAATCCCTTTCAAAATTTTCTTTATTAATTGAGTTGAGTTTACGACTTTTAATAAAAACAGGCTTGCAATAAGGAGTGGATAAAGTTACGTTACAAACGACAACGTCGTGGTCAGATGCGTGATAGTCGCATACTTCTACTAATGAAACTAATTCCTTATCAGAAGATAGAATAAAATCAATTAATGTACTGCTGTTTGGAGTAATTCTGGTAGGTTGATTTACATGTTGAAAGAATCCCAAAGATTCCAAAAACGAATTAAAAAGAAAAATACCAGGGCTATTGGTTTTCAGTAAATCGATATTAAAATCTCCCATACAAATAATTTTATCCGTTTCTAATAAACAAGTAGATACCGTTTCTTCAAGCTCATTAAAAAACAATTTGGTATTGAAAGTAGGTGGACGATACACAACACCTAACACACAATTTTCTTTATCAGTTCCCACCGAAATCCACAGCTGCTCTATGGTATTACTAGATTCAATTTGCGTAAATTTTATTCTATTTGAAATGAAAGCTGCAACTCCACCACCGCGAGTAAAGCGATCTTTACGTATTAAAGTATACCCTTCAATTTTAAAAGCGGTTGTCATAATAGATACATCTAACCACGTTTCAGTTAAGAACAAAATATCGTATTTAAACTTTGAAATATGACTTTTCAGTTCTAAAAAATTTGCAGTTAAAGAACGAACATTTAAATGTGCCACTTTGAGCTGTACGAGTGTCATAATTAATTCACAAAAACTAACAAAACAAAAGATGAATTGTGTATGAAAAGTTATAACAAAAAAAAAATTAAATTACAAAATTTATGTATTTCTATGCAACGTAACGCTGTTCCCTAACACGAAATAACATATCGCTCAGTAATGTATTGACATAGTTAACTAAGTAGCTTATCTAAATCTTGCATCGAGTGTATAACATGCTTTTTACCACTCTTAGTTAAAAATATAATGCCATCATTGGTCCACACATTCTTGAACCCAAATTTTTCGGCGGCGCAGTTTAATAGATTCACACGTAATTTTGTGAGGTCCTCCTTAATAACGATGTTAGAACCTTTTAATTTCTTTTTACTGCGAAAAATGATGTCACGATAGCGATAGCTGCAGAATTTTACAATGATAGCACGAGGTCGCATAGGTTTTGTGCCATGGGAACGCATGGTATTTTGACCTACCCGATGACAGCGGTCAATGTGTTCAGGGATAATTTGTAAACCCAGTTGTTGATTAAATACCTTTAGCACTTTATTTTCCACATCTTCTCCCTTATCTTCCGTAACCCCAAAAATGCGAACACTATTACGTCTCGTGTACTGTTCTAAACTATCAATTCTTTTGGTCAGTTCTTCGTTATCTCGTTGCAGGTCCACTATTTTGTTTTCTAAGATGCTGTAGTTTTCAATTGCTTGTTCTAATTTATCAAATCTTGACTCCAGCCTCTGCACTACGACATCAGCCAAGCGGGTCACTATATCATCGAAAACGTCACTATTTTTTAAATGATCCGCGATTACATTTTTCGCCAGATGTTTAATATCACTTTCTTGATTCTGCGTGAACACCATCTTTTTATTGTTAATGATACACACACAGAGCGAATATATCGAGAGATCCAAAAAAAAGCTGTTCCTCAGCGGGCTGTGGAAATTCAACGTATGAATAATATGTTGGTGACACTGTACGTCAATGTCAAATTCGAGGTTAGCAGGTTAGGATTTACGTCATTTTGTGTCATAACTGATGGAAAACCTAACCTGATAACCTCGAATTTGACATTGACGTACAGTGTCACCAACATATTATTCATACGTTGAATTTCCACAGCCCGCTGAGGAACAGCTTTTTTTGGATCTCTCGATAGTTAGCTCAAAAATAAAATGATATATAAAATATACGGGAACAAGCGCACACCGTCTATTCGCTTCGCCGTACAGCCAGTATATGTGTGTGACTGGGGACGCTATATTAAAGTTCAGCCGTATCTTTTCTTCAGTGGTATAAATTAGGACAATTTTTAGTTGTCTTTTTGACAAGTAATAATTCGTATGTTAACTCGTAAAATAAACGCTCTAATCTATTGCTTTCATTGGTAACTATGGAAGTGACCTGTATGATTAAATGCTGGCATAGAAAGGAAACTTTTATGTTAACCATTAAAATAAATAAATTCCCTGTATTTCAGTGATTTATTTAATATGTGCTATTTTGTTATGAATTTTTATTCTTATAATGAATGTTTTCTCTATGTAGCTATTAAGCTAATTTAAATTAATTTAAATAAATAAATAAATAAGTGAATCATTTATAATATCTTCACAAAGAGATAGAAATCACAATTTACTATTATACTACCACTTGGAAAAGACTTTGCAACAGTTCTTGAAATGTTTTGTGCTGCAATGTTTTTGGACTATGGCTTATACAACCACATATACCGGGTGACTATAAATGATTGTGATATTTTTTCTTGGGTTGGCACTGTTTATGTTGGTGGCACTGTAAGTCTATGTCAAATTCAATGTTCGCAGGTTAGGTTTTGCGTCATTCTGTGTCAAAATTGACGCAAAACCTAACCTTCTAACCTCGAATTTGACATAGACTTACCACCAACCTAAACAGTGCCAACCTAAGAAAAAAAATCACAATCATTTATAGTCACCTGGTATAATGTTTATGTAACATTACCCACAAATTATGTGTGTTAATACCATTTAAACAACACTATCACACAAACAGTTGAAAATACTTAACACATAAAAAAAACATTCGAATTATACCACCATTACTTAAATTAAAAAAATTACATAACTTTTGCTTGCTTAACGGAATATTAAACAATACCTACCATTAACCTACTGATCGGCAATATCCGCTTTGCATAACAAACAACAAATTTACAATAAATGCTGTACACTTATGGGTTATTGTTAATATTTTGATATTTAGCAGAACTTACATGAATAGAAGTACTGCCTTCACCTTCTCCTTCACCACCACCCTCATCCTCGCCCTCTTCTTCCTCTTCTCCGCAAGATTTTGCAATGATTTCAGCATAAGTCATATACAAAAGATCTTCCTAAAAATCATATTTTAGAAGAAAAACATTAAAAATATATCATTTCTTACTTGAAGAGCTCCAGAGCATTCGGTCATCGCTCCACGACAGAACGTGGTGACGAGCTGTGTCAAAGGGTCTGGCTTACCTTCCTCCTCCTCTTCTTCCTTTTTCGTCAATTCTGCGTCCTCAAAACTCTGAGTTAAATCTTCGATTAGAACCTCCTGCCCTAGATTTTCATCTTGCAGCCATAATTCGTGATAGGTTCGGGCAAAGATATTAATGGCACGATGCCTACAATAACGTTGACGTTTTATTATAAATAAAATCTTCGTACCTCTTAAAACAATTACGATGCACTAACCTACTGAGCTTATACAAATGCTGGCATCGCAAACAGGCCAACGCAGCACGCTTCCGAGCAGCTCGGAGGACACGTTGCCAGTTTCCCTTGTTAGATTTAGCTTTAGAAGCCTGTTAAGACAACAAACACACAACAACATAGTCAGTTTGTTAGCACGTTTTACGCGAGCAAATCGTCACCAACTGTATTCGTACTAGAAGCATGGTGGGAAACAAAACTCGAGGCGGCTAAGAAGCAAAAACTAACAAACCTGGGCAAACTGTGCAAGGAAGCTTGTCTGAAGCATGAAAGAACGGCACGTTTACGTTGCATCGAAATCACGCTGCGGTACACACCTTTCTGCTGCTGCTGCGGGTGGTCAATCTGCGGCGCAACACAAATCGAATTTAACAAAAACGGTACCACTACGTAAATGAAAATGGTTGTAGAAATAAACGTCAAAATAATTTTTAACTGCAAGTTAAAGGTGATGAGTTTGGAAACTAGAAGAAATATGAAACTGATGTGTCAAACGTTACAGTGGCATTTATTTATGTTTTTTAGTTTTAAGTTTTTATTTAAAGGGGAAAACCCTATTTTAAATAGTTTATTATTCCATCAAAAAGTGAATCTTGTTTTATATTTATTGTTACTTGTGAAACTAATACAAGTTTTGGTATCTGATCAGTTTTTATCAACAGGAATGTTGGCAGGTTTACAAACACAGATGATTATTTTTGCTATTGCCAACCTTGCAAGATAAAAACCCAAAAATTTTTTTTTACTAAAATAAACATTTTTCCTGTTTTACTTAAGATTATTTTCATCACGTCACTATCGAAATACTTTTAATCATTATTTCATTTATTATATTTTATTTAAATGGTCTAATGTAGATGTCACACTATGTAAAAAACTGTTTCTTTCAGAGACTGACAACATGCGTATGAAGCACACAGACCATCAGTTGGTATAAGAAGATATTTGGCATGCAACTATTTATATATGAATCCCCAAATAATCTATACATTGCCACAATTTACTTTAACAATCGCTATTTCAACGTACACAATATAAATTAATCAAATTACAAACTTATACCCTTTCGCACATTTTCTTACCATATGAAGGCCAAACAGTACTTTGCTCATAGCAACAATGCGGTCAACTGTTTCTTCCAATTGAGTTTTACCATTAGAATCACTGTTGCCAACAACTGCACTCTTCTTACTACCGAGCTGGCTGTACAAATAGTGCTGCCACGACATCTCGTCAGCCGGGTCGATTTTGTCGGGCAGCGTAAGCTGGATTTTAGCAAAATCCAATATATCCGGCTCCGGCAGTTTCTACAAAAATATTTCGGTAAACTTTCCGAGGCATATCGCCCATCAAAATTACCTTAAGGAACCGATCCTTACAGTGCTGCACAAGCTCCTGCTCCCGACCCGCAAACAAGTTGAGCCCAACGGGCAGCAAGCGTTTCAGACATGCCACCATAAGTGAGGCTTGGACTTCCTTATCTTTATCCCTCTTCTTATCACGGTGCTTTTTCTTTTTCTATAAATATTCGATCGAGTTAAAGTGGAAATAATAGTAACAAAAGCACATACCACTTTCCCTACGGCAGGCTGTGAACCATCGGGAATAGCAGATCGCCTCGTTGCTGTCGGCATTATTAGTACCATGTTATCAATTTCGTTGGCGGCGATGAAATTCTGTTCCTCACGTAGGAAATACTGCGATTTGGACCAGATATTGAAGATTTCCGACACATGATTGTAAAGGTCCTCCGCCTCCAATACATTATGGCGCAGCCAATGGTTGCGTTGCTGATCTACGTACTTGATCAGCAAAGGATAGAATGAGTATATGTCACGCACCAACAACTGCCAGTCTTCTTGTATTTGCGCTTCAATCTGAGACGTATCTTCGGATGAACTTTTAATAAAGCCTCTCAAACTCTCTTCCTTGTGGAACATTGCCTCGGTTCGTTTTTTAACGCGTTCCGCTAAAGGTAAGAATGGGTCTTTCAGCAACTCCTCACTGCTGTTGATGATAATTTGCTGGGTGTAAGCTGCGATACGCGTCATCCAAGGGGCATTTTCATTGCCAATATTCTTCTTGATGAGCTTAAGCACGTTTTTCAGAAGCTGATTCATGTGCTCGGCGGTCACCATTGTGACGTGAGTGCTAAAATCGTGATTTGCAATTTACGTTACTAAGAAAAATCACAATCCCTCACCCTCCCGTAGGACTGACGTTATCTGGACCTTGAGACCACCAGAAGGGAAGGTACGCGCAGAGCATGGGCATTATCACGTCGATCACGTGTGGTTCATCTGCATATGTCTTGTCACTTTCGACGAATTGGTCCATTTGACTCAGAACGGTTTCCAAAGTGGGCATGGATGTTTCCATTCTTGCCATGATGTCTAAAAATATAATGATAATAATAACCTTAACTGTAAGGGTGTAATTTGTTGCATACCTTGAGCTTCAAGCGAATGATCGGCAATGCGATTTAAGAGAGAGAAAGGATTGTTTTTGTTCAAGTGTGGCTCCAAGTAAGCTACTGGGAAAGTTGAACTAAACGCACCCAAGCAGGACCCTGAAATATTTCAAATTTAAAAATATATTGTAAAATTTACTAAAAAAAATACTTTGCAATAATATATTAAATTAGATAATGCTAAAAAAATATAAAATATAAAAATTAAAGTGTATGGGTTTTATCATTTGTACAAAAAAAAATAGAAAACCTGTAATCAGATCTATTGTACGTAGATGACATATTAATAACTACAAAAAAGAGACAGATTGTAAATACAAAAAAACATAAATGTATGAAGAAATTAAAGGGAATAAAAAAACATTGAAAAGTGTAAAAATCATGGAAATAATAAAAGAAGAATTTGTATTTTCGTGAAGTGCAGTTCTTATAAGCGACTACAACTTTGGTGCTGTGAATGATACCCGTATATGGCATTGGTGTGGCAGTATAGCTACCAATAAGACCAGTACAGCATTGATTTTTGTAAAGCACGTACCGTGTCCATACTCTAAAGGATCAACCTAATATCGAAAGATCCAAAAAAATTATCCTCAGCGGGCTGTAGAAATTCAAACCTATGAATATGTTGGTGGCACTGAAAGTCTATGTCAAATTCAAGGTTATCAGGTTAGTTTTTCCGTCAGTTTTAACACAGACTGACGCAAAACCTAAACAGTTCCGCCAACATATTATTCATAGGTTTGAATTTTCACAGCCCGCTGAGGATCAATTTTTTTTGGATCTCTCGATACATAAAAAAATAAGTCTTTACCTGCATGTTCTGGATAAGAAAGACCGAAAAGGTAAAGTAAGTATTGTACATAATGCAATAGAAGTATTATATCTTAAAATTGAGATTATGTTTTAAGTGACAACGAAAAACTATATAGGGTTTTTTTAAATCGACCGTGTGGCTTCTCGAGGGACAGAAAAGCATAAAAAAAGTCCAAAACTCCTATAATTTCCCAAATAACCAGTTCAAGTCATATTTGAATTTTGCTTATTAACAATATTAAGAGAAGAAAGAAGAACAATAAAATGCTTGCATACATTTAGTACCCTTTAGTATCACATTCTACACGCGTAAGGTGTAAGTCATCTCTTAAGATGATATTGGTTATTATCAGTCAACTACTAATCAATGAAACACGGTTGTCACGACACAGATCAGATAGTAACTTTTTAATGACAAGGCGGCAAGGGTAATAATTCTAACAAAAAATTTCCAGCTGGAGACATTTATCCGTATTTTTTTGATTTTATAATTTTTGACATCTCTTATGATTTAGACAGAAAAAAAATCTGTGACCTCGCAAGGTTTTTTTTTGGAAACAGGTGTAACCTAGTTGCCTGTATGCTGAAAAATTAGTAACAAAGGGACAATTTGATAGGATGTACTCTCTCTCTCTCTAGTCGTTTTTCCTCGTTGTCGAGGAGTCGTGATTTATATATCATTTGCATAGCATATCACTTCCTAGTTTCCATATTAATTGGCCCTTTTGATTGTTTCGCGCCATCGTTCTCGGTTTTCGGCATTCCTTATGTTTTATTCAAGTGGGGCACCTGTGGCTTCCTTAATCTGATCGATCCATCGTTTCGGTGATCTCCCACGAAGTCGCTTTCCTTCTACTTTCCCTTGGATCATCAGCTTTTGCAGATTATTGTTGTCTCTGGTAACGTGACCAAAATATTGTAATATTCTTCTTTGGATGATAGTAGCCAGTCTCATTGGTATCTTTATTTCTGCTATGATACTTTCATTGGTGCGATGGGCGGTCCATGGTATACGCAGCATTCTTCTCCAGCACCACATTTCGAAGGCATTCATTTTCTTTTTGTTTAGTTCTTTTAAGGTCCATGATTCTGAAGCATATAATACGATGGAAAAGACCAGCGTTTGCATTATTTTGATTTTAGTAGTGATAGTGATATCCCTGTCTTTCCATATCTTATTCAGCTTCTTTGTTGCCGATCTGCCTAAGTTTATTCGTCTATTGATCTCTTCGGTGCTGGTCCCTTTATTAGTGATAAGTGATCCCAAGTAATTGAATTTTTCTACAAGTTCTATATCTTGAAACGGTTGTATATTTTGTGGATTGTCCGTACGTTGGATCACCATGATTTTTGTTTTGGTTTTATTTAGTTTGAGTCCATAGTTTTCGCTTTCACTTTCTGTTCTTTGCAAAAGTTCTAGTAGTTCTGCTCTGTCTTTTGCTATTAGAGTAGTATCGTCGGCATAGCGCAGATTCGATAGCCTTGTGCCTCCAATATTGACGCCCCCGTTCCAGTTATCGAGTACTTTTCTCATTATCGCTTCTCCATAAATATTGAAAAGTAGAGGAGATAGTATGCATCCTTGACGTATGCCTTTTTCTAGTGGGAATTTAATAGTTGATTTGTCGTTTATCTTTAGCTTTCCTGTTCCATTTTCATATAATTGTTTAATTAGAATTATTAGATGTTCCGGTACACCCATATCAAGAAGCGTTTCCCATAGTTTAGACCCGTGGACACAGTCAAAAGCTTTACTGTAATCAATGAAGCATAGGAAGGTTGTGGTGTTGAATTCCCTAGTTTTCTCGATGAGTTGGCGTAGATTTAATATTTGGTCACGGGTGCCTCTACCGTTGATGAACCCTGCTTGTTCCAGTGGTATTTGCCTGTCCAAGAAACTCCGTAATCTTTCATGGATTATATATAACAATATTTTGCTGGCGTGTGATATAAGGGCTATTGTGCGGTAGTTTTCGCATTTCCGTGTGGATCCCTTTTTGTGGAAAGTAATGAGGTTAGATTGTGTCCAGTCGGTGGGCCATTGCCCTGTGTCCCATATGGTATTACAAAGTTTGGTTAAGAGGAGAATACCCCTCTCTCCTAGTGTTTTCAACATTTCTGCATTGATGTCATCTTCCCCTGGAGCTTTGTTATTGCGAAGTTTTTTGATCGCATGTTCTACTTCCATTCTAATTATGTTTGGCTCACGTTCTATTGCGTTAATGTCCAATAAGTTCGTCAGTATGGTTTCAGCTCTGTCTTCTTTGAAGAGTTTTTTGCAGTATTCTTCCCATCGGTTTATTATTTCATTTTTATCGTGTAGTGTTACGCCATCTTCATTATCAATGGCCCACGTTTTTGGTTTAAATTCTCTGGTAATTTGGTAAATTTTTCGGAATAAATCTCCACTGTTGTTGGTGATCCTATGTTCTTCGACCTCTGCACAGATTTTGCCTAGATACTCGTTTTTGTCTCTTCTGCAGCTTCTTTGTATATCTTTGTTGAGTTGCCGATACTTTTGTCGGAGTTGTTCCGTCGTAATACCTTTTTGCTTAAGTTTTTTACGTTCTTGAACCAGTTTCATAGTGGGATTTTTCATCCACTGCTTTTTTGGGTGGTAGTTTGCAGTATTCTGCATGTGTTCCGTTATTGTCTCTTTTTTGACATTCTTTAGGGTGGTTTTTATCGTATCCCATATTTTGTCAATCTGATTAGGTATTTGTTCAATTTGTATTGCTAGTAGTTTCGCATTGACCTTTCGTTCATACGTTGTTGTCATTTGTGCATTTAGTTTTGGTTGGTACGTTGATGGGTGGGTTCTTTTCAGGCGTATTTTCAGATCAGTGACTAAGAATTAGCTGGCCATAGACACACGTTTAAAACCGCCACGAATGTAGTTTTTCGTGGAAGTTTTGAACGTGTGTCTATGCCCAGCTTATGGCTGCGCATATGCACACGTTCAAAACCGGCACGGATGTACTACATTCGTGGCGGTTTTAAACGTGTGTCTATGGGCAGCTATTGGTGATCTGAACCACATTCTCTACCAGGATATGTTTTGTTATCGTGAGCGGAGGTTCTCCATCTTGTATTGATAAGAGCATAGTCAATTTGATTCCTGTATCTATCGCCAGGCGATTTCCATGTATATTGTCTCCTTATATGGTGTTGGAAAAGGATGTTAAGGATAGTAAATTGATTTTCTATGCAAAACTGTAGAATTTTTTCACCACTTTCGTTTCTGTTGCCAATCCCATGTTGGCCAACATATGGTTTTAGGGTATCATCGTTTGATGTGCCAATTTTGGCATTAAAGTCACCTTGTATCAGAGTTATTTCTCGTTTTGAGATACAGTTTACTGTTTCTTCTAGTTGCTCATAGAAGGTTTTAATGTCTTCTTCGCTACTAGTTGCGGTGGGTGCGTAGATCTGGATGATATTCATTTTAACTGGTTTGGTATTTAAGCTTAGTGACATGATTCTCTCGTTCACTGGTTTAAAACTGGTTACGTATTTGTTATATTCTTCAGGTATAACTATTCCTACTCTTGCTTGGGATTTTGTATTATGGTCAGAAAAATATATTGTGTTATTATTTGCAATATTGAAAAAGCCAGATCCTTTCCAATGTGTTTCGCATATTCCAATTAGTGCTAAGTCTTTAATTTCGTTTTCGATTATGTAAAGTTTTCCTAGTTCAAGTAGACCTCGTACATTCCATGTACCGATTTTTATCTTTGTTCGCAGCAAATTGTGTTTTCTAAAAGTGGGGTGATTGCTACCACTTAATACATTCCTCCACGGAAATCCGATTGGGGGAATTGTATTACTTCCGGGTACATTTTGCATTAAGTTAGCCATCATAAATAATATAAATATAAGGAAAGGGTATGAAAAAGATATATAAATATTCTTGGAAAGATCAGTTGAAGTAGGGTCCCGTTTCTTTCTTCAACCGCAGTAAAGAGGCCAGCTGGGCCTATTTGGCTTGTGCCTTCATTTATCGCCCTTTAGTGCCGAACCGTCTTTCTATGACTACGCCACTATAGGTACGGCCAGAACTGCTGCCTTCTGGTCGGTAGATTTTGGTCCGCCCCGGGTATTTTATTTCCCCGGTACCTACCATATCTAGTAGGCATTCCCTGATCCGCCACCTGGGGAGGCGCCCGATGGGAAATCTACAACCCCACACGGGCTTAGTTAGGATTTCCTAACTAAACCATTTAAATTAATCTAAATCTAAATTTAAATGGAGATAACTAAAGTAACAATAAAGTAAAACTAAGATCACATAGAAAAGGGGCTGCAAAAACTGCAGCACCCAAGAATACATATAAACACCTAAAACTGTATACAACTAGAACTTACATAAAACTACGAGTATCTCAGGTTCATAACATGTAGTACCGGGTGACCATAAATGGTTGTATTTTTTTCTTACGTTGGCACCTTTTATGTTGGTGGCACTGTAAGTCTATGTCAAATTCGAGGTTAGCAGGTTAGGTTTTGCATCAGTTTTGACACAAACTGACGCACAACCTAACCTACTAACCTAGAATTTGACATAGACTTACAGTAGTGGTTTTTCTTTAGCCTAATTTATCCTTTATCTAATAGACTTGCCCAGGATGCTGTTTCAGCAGCCAAACCGTAAGAGATAGAGAAAAAAGTTATTAAAGTTGTTATATGTTTGGAATGGTCATGTCAGGTCAGGAACCGAATTTCAGTCACGTGACACTTCCGGTTTTCGAGAAATCACGTGATTTCCGTCCGTCCGGGACGCTGGTCTGTCCGGGACGGTCTTTTTTGTTTTATTAAATGAGACATTTGTCTCACTGGTTGCTAGTTATATATAAATGGAATGTTATGTGATTATGCATGCAAACACTGCCAGAAATGAAAACCGAACACTTTACATGAAAAGATCTGAAAAAAAAACACATGCATGGAAGTACATAAAAGGTTATAAAAGGTTAATTAATAACTGCTATGTGTGCTATTAAAGTTAGCACTAAATAGTTCACGAGCTTATGCTGACTCTACAGGTGATGTTTAAATCCCGCACTCGAATTTACTGAGTACACCCCTGCCCCCAGTAGCTTGAATTCAGCAGACACAATACACGCCCTGATGCGCTGACTCGGCGAGTTGCCGCTGCTTTCAGGTGTGCAATTTTCCCGTTAAAGTTATTGCGTCATTTGTTGCAAGCTTTTAATAATTTGCTGTTATAGTTGTTTATAAGACCAACCTTGCGTTCTAGTTCCTCCAAACTAACCTCGTAAGTTTACACAATCGGCCTCCCCTTTGAAGCTTGCAGAGGGGCTTTCGTTGCTGAATAATTATTGCTTCCTGGGTGTGGATCCCAAGTCTGCTCTCAAAGCTGTATTTCAGCTCAAGAATTACGAGTCGTCTACTGCTCTTAATGCAGGCCAATAGAAAACTTTTAATCGCACTTTTTAACACTTGGCGTCGCGTCTCTTGGGTCTTTGGACGTAACGCACCGCTTGCTTGTTGGGGGGCGACTGACTTACCGCGTCCCTCTGGCGCGCATTGCTTCTTTGTTTTATTTTTAGACGCATGCAACACTGTCACAGTTGATTTTCCCGCATACAATTTTGCAGGTAAAATTCGTATATTTTAAATGCACAATGCGTTATAATTTAATTACTACAGTATAGAAATACAGTTTAGATTTATTACTAGCAGAATAATGGTTAAATACCAAAGTTATTAAAACATTAAGGTGTCGCAAACCGAGCCATTACAATTGCTTTCATATATATTATCTTGGCTCTTGTTTCTTTGGTGTCCTTTCATCCTTCTCCTTTGTTCTTGATATACTCTTGTATTTTCCTGTGTTCTTATTCTTAACATGTTCTCTCTTCCTTTGTTCCTCTTCGTACATGTATTTTCACAGTTCTGATCACACCATTTTTCTTTCATATTTCCCTTTTTCAGTGGTAATGTTTCTTCTGTAGCTAATTTTATCCCTTTTTCTATTCGGTTCCATTTTTCTTCTATAGTGCTTTCCTTCTTTTGTTCTCTAAAACTTTCTTCTATCTTCTCTCTTATTTTGTTTTCTGGAATCTGCAGATCTGCTACCTTGTACCTTTTTTATGATCTTCTGAAAGTCTGTATAGATACAAGTCTCGCTTTAAGCAAGCCTTGACGATAAAATGGTCCGAGTCGGCATCTGCCCCGTTACAGTTTCTGACTTTGGTAATATATTGGTGGTATCCTTTTCAATCAATACATGATCTACCTAATTCACTGTGTTTCCATCTGGGGACTCTAGGTTCATTGGTATGTCCTTCATTGATATTTCCTTTATTACCATTTTATTTTCAGCTGCAAAACCAATTAATCTTTTACCGTTATCATTGCTAATTTCATGTTTGCTGTTTGCTATCTTTTTCCACCTTCACGTTGCAATCTCCCAACAGCATCTTCACATTGTATCTAGGTATATTTTAGCAAACCCATACAATTTCTCTGTAGATTTCATCTTCCTCTACTTCTCTGGGTGCATGTACATTCAGTTTGCTTAGTTTTCTTCTATTAGTTTTAATTCAACCAGCATATTCGGCCTGAGACTGATACAAAATGTATCACGCTCTGTTTTAAGTGGTCTTTAATTAGGAACCCCGTTCCCAACATTCTGCTTTTCTACCTGCTCTTTAGAAATGTAGTTTTTGACCTCCATTATCTCCTTGCCTTTCTGTTTAGTTTCCTGTATTTCCGCTATATCCATGGCATTGTTTTAGAACTCGTGTTAAGAATATTAGAGCCTCTTTCTCATGTGTGCCTCGGATGTTCCAAGGAGCTATTGTGAGTCTTTTTGTCCATCTCTTTCTGTTTGTTCCCAACTCCCAACTCCACGGCACATTTTCTTCAGCGTTCCTTTTTGTTTTCAGCCTTTTCTACCCTTTGTAGCTGCAAGATTTTCTCTGCGAAGTACTTCAGCCTTGTCTTGCCAATTGGCGGTCCCTAATTTTGAAACTTTTTTTTTAAATTCTTCTAATTTTTTTGTAGTGATTTTAAAAGACACAGTTATTCAGTTAGATTAATAAATTTACAGCTCATACTCAATTGCTTCGCAACATTTCTGCATTATTCCGCATCCAGAAGTTTGACAACTGGAAAAAAGTTGCTACCACGATTAAAAATTATTTTTTAATTATTTGTTTTTTGGCATATAATACAATTTGAAGGCACCTGGTTAAAAAAAAACATGACGCAATCGCTTATATTTAATTTTTTTCTGTCTAATCCATAAGAGATATGTGGTTTTTAAGTGACGTGTGTCTGTCAGTCTGTGAGTCAATTTGTGTCCTCTTTATAGCATAGATGGTTTAGATCGATTTATATCTATAAATGCATTTTTAATATAAATTTGGAAATTCCAGTAATTTTTGGCTAAAATCGGCCAACCGGAAGTGATTTTTACATTCTCGGGGAAATTTTTTATAATTGTTTGCTAAAAATAAAATTCTTTAGAACAAGATCATATATTATTCAACTATCTACAACTTTTGTTTGAAAGGCTTTTTTGTAAGAAGTATAGTTTTTGGAAAAATCAAATTTTTACAAGCAGTAAAAGAAAGTCATGTGGTCATCACACCTCATTTTTCCAATAGACACATGATGTTTTGGCGGTGTATGTCGAAGCTTCACCAGTATGTCAAACATAAAAGACACAAATATTAGAATAAATTCTCAAAGACTTTTCTATTAAAAGTTTCTTGGGTATTCTTAACAATGGACTCACTTGCACTATTGGGTCACCTGGTATATCAAATTTTGACAATTTCCACCTTTCAAAATTTATACTTATGTACATTTTTAACACCTGGTTATTATTATTTAAATCTAATTAAATTACATACCTAATGCAGGCTTGTAACGCTCAATTTCTGATCGCAAGTATTTTCGATCGTGGGTCAAATTTGTATCTGTTCCCAGTGCATAAAGGGCCGACAGGATCTTATACGAAGCCACCTGAACTTCATCCACTGCAACAATTATGTAACTAAAGTTCTTTAATCCAAAGCTTTAAACAGGATACGTACATAATAAGTCGCTACCATATTCACAGTTAGCAAGATGATCAAACATTGCAGTTAATACAGGCATAATAACCGAATTGACATAGAAGAGAGAAGTGGAAGTTTTCAGATGTGTTCCTCGTAAATGGCTGTATTTTCCCTACAATTAAACAATTCGTTACAAAATCAACAAATACACAGAGACGAGTACCTCCTGAAGGTTAAAAATCGTGTGTATCAAATCATCGGCAGTATTATTAAAGAACGTGAGCATGGAAGTTCGAATAAATTCCGGGCAATTTTTAACAAGCGACTTGGCATCAATGCCCTTAACAAGCACTTGCAGGCAACGAACAGTGATTCGCACATCGGCACCAAAAGCTGCCAGTCGACTGCGCAGCAAGCTTGCCATTTTGCAGAACAAAGCAGCCACCATTTCCTTTTCCTTCAAGCTAGCCGCGCTCACATTGTTGGTGGCTGTAGCTACTGCTATAAAGTAGTTGCGGTGTGTTGAGAAATACTTTTCCATTAAAGGAAGCACAACCTAGAACCATAAAACTTAAATTGTTGCTTCTATTAAATAACAACTAAAAAATACTTTAGAAAAGAAGACAATATCAAGGCTAGAAGTTTTAAATGTAGTTCTTCTGCTAAATATTGCCGACGGTTTGAGTATTTTCATGTTAATAGTAGCACGGTCGGCATACTGGATTAATTTTTCTAGAAGACTGTAAGCAAAACGAAGTTCAACTGATGGTCCAGCAGTTGTCGTTTCAGTTTCAGCTGGAACTTCACGGGAGGGCCTGAAAACAACCTTGCAGTAACTATGTAAAACCCATAAAACTTCCTATTACTTGTGCAATTTGTATCCTTGATACTGCAGGTACTTCAAAAACTCCTGCGATCGCTCCCTGTCCTTTCTCTTTTCTTTATCAGTGAGCAGATCGTACGGCACCAACTGGGGGTGAATGCCACCACCACACGTCTTCAGCTCTTCCTTTTTCTTCTTAGCCCAAATGTCATGAGCATTTTCAGCGATGCGTTCAGCCATATTCTGCATTTCCCTAGACAGGGTCAAATTGGTCATGTCGACAGGATGAGGGTTGTAGTTAAAGGGTGAATTCGACTCCCCACTCTTCGAGTCCCTCCTTATGGAGCTCTTACTGGAAGGAACATCGGCTTCGGAATGCTCCACCGACCACCCGATAGCAAGCAGCGCTTTAAGGGACTCCCGAACAGGTTCTTTGTAGCGCTCCTTCTCGTATTCGTTGAGCATTGCGTAAGGCTTCAGCCTTGGGTGAGTTTTATTCGAGTCCGACCAAGTTTCTCCGTATTGCCAGCCGTTTTCAAATTTGCGAGACGCCCAAGCATCGTGGTAGTGCTCCGAAAATTTCTGCACTATCTGATTTAAGTCGTTATTTAGTTGCACTGACGCGGTGTTTATGGGTTGTGGGTTGTATGGTCCGTCAGGACCTGAAGCAGCTAGAAATATTACAAGATAACCAGATAATTCGTTTTGCTCTTTTGTTAGGTAACAATTGGCTTGATTGATGTAACTGATCATTACAAGAAAAACTACATTATACCGTGAGATCATTTAAAAGCGGGACGGAGAGTGCCATGGAATTTCTGTTTTAGATTTGAACTTTGGTTAACAGCCATTTGTCATAGTAGCCTAACGGCTCGCCAGTCATCCCATTCCTATCGCCAGTAAAAACTGTTTTACCTGGCTTGTAATGTTATAGTATTTAACATAAAAATCTTTTTGTAATACCTACTTGTTAAATATTTCTTTAAGGACTGGTTACTACTGCGTAAGCAACCTCTTTACGGCCCGGCCGTAAAAAGTGTCCGTAAAGACCACGGCCTGCTAAATTGTATGCCGAACGTCAAAGTGACGTTTGTCACATAAATCCAGCAACAACCAAGCTTTCAACTCCACATAGAAGAAAGCGCAAAAGACTGCTATAACTCCTGAACATACGCTAAAATAACTTGCTCATTCACAATCTTAACGTCTTTAGGAATATCTTCATCATTTTCTACAGATGTCATAAGTTACGAGCTGGTTACAACTTAAAACTGCTTATAGCCATATACAAAATTGGAAATAAATGACATTTATAAACAACAGTTGCAGCGTTCTACGCACTCTCAATCATTCTAAAACGTCGTTACACAAACCTAGCGTTTTGATGAAAATAAATTAGAAAAATATAGATATGACCGAATTGTATGTAGGTATTACAAAAACTATTGTACAATACACGTCCGTTAGGGCCTTTACTGCCTCGCCAGTATTATTCGACTCGCTCTTCGAGCTCGTCTCACAAATTCTCTGGCTCGGCAGTAAAGGCTATCCTAACGGACTTCTACTGTAAAATACTATTACAAGTTAACTGTCAGTTTTACAAGCGTGCTCATAGCAAAGCCAGAGTTGTCTTCCTTAGTATGTGTCATATTGATGAATTTAGTTGCTTGTCAGTTTAACATTGTCAATAAATAGTAAATTTCTAGTTATTTACAAGTGAGGAACAAATAAAATATTCAACAATACATGCAAGGGTAACAGGTTTTACTGGCTCAAGAAGGTGACTGGCTCGCCAGTCATATCCTTCTATTCGCCAGTAAAAACCCTGTTACCAAGCTAGTAATGTTAAATACTATAATTTGCAGGTTAGGTTTTGCGTCAGTTAGTGTCAAATGTCAAACCTAACCTACTAACCTCAAATTTGATATAGACTGACAATGCACTTCAGTACTGCCAACAGATTCAGGCTACCCAGGGCCTGCTGCAATTCAGTTTTTAAAAAAATCACTCTATATATCGTGTATTAACAGTGTAAAGTTGGTCATTGCCAATTGGAGAGAACGTTTCCGCGATACGCGTCAGCGTTGAAAAAAGCAAGCGTAAAAGTCTACTTTCTATAGAAGAAAACAAAAACATTTTCTCCGACTTGGGAAAAAAATGACAATTCAGTCCTATCAGTTAGGGCAATAAACTAGTGATGGGAAGTTTCGATACTTTTGCGGACTCGATCATTCCAATTCCATTCCGCAAGTGGATCGAGTCCATCGGATTCGATCCTCGGATTGACATCGAAATTGAATGTGCATTTCAGACACCCGGGGTCCTTGGTCATTCCGGACCCGGAACGAACAACGCGCGTATCTTTGTTTTGGTGAGTGGTCACGCAGTCGGTAATTCAGTATGTTTATATGTCTCAAACATCAATTGGGCACATACAAAGCCGCCAAAAGCCATAAATCACTGATAACTGATAAAAAAGCATGCAACTTCCGCCGTATCATGTGTCGCCTGTCGACGTCGAGCCTCTAAAACGAACACCATCATCATTTGCTGTTCCACATCAACACATTGTTTTGTATTCTGTATTGAAATGGATCGAATAACGGAATGCCAAAGGAATGAATGTCCGCGAGAATTGACGCCTCGCGACCCTTTCGTTCCTCGGAACGAATCCGGACCGAAACTTGGACTCGATCCAAATTGATCCTGCCCCGGACTCGATCTTTTGTATCGAATCCGACCGGATCGACACATCGCTACAATAAACGTCATGTTTAGTGACGTTTGGAGAAAAAGAAAATTACTAGAAAATTGAACGTCATAACTAGATCTTAAAATCTGAATTACACAAATGTCACATTTCCATTAATCAGTGTCAAATTCAATTTTTCGTTACTACCTTTTCACTTCTTCTTTATCAAGTTGAAATGATTTAATGACCAATCTAAAAACTTAATTTTAAATGAGACACATAAAAAGGATTGTCAAGCTCAAGGAAAGACCTGTGTGAAAATAGCGAGGGAAGCATTTATCGCTTAAAAAATTCACTAACATGTTTAGATCCAGCCTATTTTAGAGACAGTTTCTTAGAAAGCCAAAGTGATTCAAGCTACGGTAAATCGAACCACATAAAATGCAACAAGAGGAATCGTTCACAAAATGTATGTAGAAAAAAGCACGTACCAATAAAATTACAAAATTGTGTCAGTAGCGTTTATTCCATCTAAAAATTTAAGGGCTTGAATCTAGTTTAGCAACCAACTCCGATCGACATGTGCTATACACTATTCGAAGCGTCTCGTCGAGCTGAACAATATTGCTGCTGGGGACATTCGAAGCAGACCAACGGTCACTGAGATACAGCACAGTAAAGTTTAAAATGTCCCATACTAAGTCTATGGCGGATTCACTTTAAAATGTCTCTATGTTAAATCATGTAACGGTAGATGGCGCTGCGCTAGCATCGCGCGCATAGTCTCTGCAAAAAGTTTGTTTACAATTCAGTGCAACGTTAGGTTAGGTTAGGTTGGGTTGTGTTAGGTTAGGTTAGGTTACGTTAGGTTAGGTTAGATTAGGGTAGGCTAGGTTGGGTTAGGTTAGGTTAGGTGGTGCACAGTGTGACTTGTTATTAGCCGTTAGCAAGGTATGCTGTGCGAAGCGCTGCGCTCTGCGAAGCGCTGCGCGGCGCCCCGCTAAAGGCCCCAGAGTGTTTTCCACGAAGAAAAATTTTATAAAAAAAAAACTTTATAGTGCTATATCTCAGTAACCATTGGTCTGCCTCGAATGTCCCCAGCAGCAATATTGTTCAGCTCGTTGTTCAGCTCGACGGGATGCGTCGAATGGTGTATAGCACATGTCGATCGGAGTTGGTCGCTAAACTAGATTCTTACCAATTTAAGTTTCACTTTGATAGTTTTCTACCATTTTTTTAATAAATAAGCTTAATAAATGAATTATAGTACTTTACACCTAGGGTGGCTTGATGTCAATTTAACATATTCGTCCTATAACAGGGTATAGACAGATCATTGTTCCCTCTCACTCTAAAGTAATTTAGAGTAAAAGGGGACTACGATCTGTCTGTACCCTGATCGTTGTCCCCCTCTCGTTCTAAAGTACTTTAGAGTGAGAAGGGACAACGATCTGTCAATACCTCGGTAAAGGACAAATACGTCAAATTGACATCAAGGCACCCTAGTTACACCTAAGGTGCCTTGATTTGTGTTGATATGAAAATACTGGCAGTCATATGAGGAACCAGGTGTTCACAAAAGTGAAAGAATTGCCCAACGATACATTGTGGTAGATGCTGGTGAATCATATGATTTCATTAAAAATACATTGTTGATTTATAAATCATGATCAAATGAACCATGAGATTCATGTAGTGGCCATAAAAACAACTAATTCCAAATTTGTCTCCAAATGGAATAGTGTTAATGGACAATGCCCCATATCATACAGTGCAAATTAACGAGGTCCTACCCAAACTACCAAAAAAGAAGACTTGAGAGCTTGGCTCAATAGTAACGGTATTGCAACAGCTGAAAACATGCGAAAAGCAGAGCTATTGGAGTTAATTAAGAATCTTTCGTTAATAAAAACATACATATTGATGAACTACTAAAAAACATGGCCACACGGTTGCCTGTTTGTCATCGTACCATTGTGATCTTAAACTAATTGAATTTTTGCAAGTGCTGCCAAACACAAAGTGGCTATGCATAATGTAGAACAAAAAAATGCAAACATTGATCAATTACTGAAGACCGCAGATATTTCAGAAAATGTAGAGGAAAGAGTGTGACCATGTCTTAGATATAGAAGAAGAAATGTGAATAAAAGATGGCTTAATGTATGAAATAAGTCATGAAAATTTAATTTTGAGGACTGTCAATGTGGGATCGTCAAGATGATGAGATTTTTTTCACTTGTGAAAAATGATAATTGTATATCCAGTGGACCTTGGTTATAATGCACTTCAGGACAGTCAATACTAGTCCATTATAACTGAGTGTTTATCTTATCCGAATTAGATCTTTTCTTGCCGTTTCCACATATTTGAAACTGTTTGTGTGTTTATTGATAAGTAGCCGCTTACCAACTTCCATTTGCATTGAACCATTTTCTATATCAGTAATTAAAGAAATTTTTTTCACTTAACAAAAACATATGTCTAGAATACCGGGTGTTTTAAAAAGAATTACATCTAGTATGCTTTGAATTTCCCATAATGCAATACCAGTAACAATCTCGCGGCACATAAAAATTTACATACAAACAAAATTCAAAACCTACTAGATGTAATTCTTTTTAAGAGACTCAGTATAGTGCATTAAAAAAAAGGTATCGAGAGGGCTTTGAACTAGATTTTGTCTTACGACTGCATGTCGGTGATTATTACATCGCTCTACCCAGAATTCAGCGCGCTGAATCACTTGAGTTGTCAGTTGTCAAAGTGAGGTCGTGTGCATACGCAAATCATAAAATAAGTTACGACATGACTATCAAAAATTACTGTTTGACATAAGGCCACTTGATAACAGTTTCTTTTTAATGCACTTTAGCTTGACATCATTAGAAACTGTGTGCACTAAATATTTGGAGCAACTGAAACTAAATTGCACTGGGAGCAAAACTGTAAGGCTGCGGTCAATGTGTCGGGACTCAAGGTCGCCTCTACAACATAAGGGGAATCCCCAAACAGTATTTGGTGCACGTATAATGCACTTTTACAGCAAATTTTTAGCCCATTACAGGCGATAGTTCAATATAAGCGAGTCCATAATTAATAGTCAACTCGTTACATAGGTTTAAATGACTCTTTAATCGGGACTTTGGTAATCAGCTCATTGCAAATGAGAGTCGATTACAAGCAAGTCAGCTTTTCTCTGAGTACGTGGTTTTACTTCTCACAATCAAGACATATTGTCGGTGATCCACGTGGAAAATGATAACTACTTTAATATCAGTGTTCCTATTCAGCTTTATTGTTAACGAGTTACAACAAAAAGCCATTTATTCGTAAGTAGTTTTTATTCAATTGCGGCTCCGCCGCATGGCAACACGCCAATTATTGAAAACAGCAACGCTGCAACCATGACTAGTTTACAAATATCAGCACAGGCACCAACACCTGCACTCCAGTTAGATTCTACAATGCCAGAAGCAGAAATGCCAAAAGAAGTAGAAATGGAATACCGCAAACTACGGGAAATTGAGGAAAAAGCAATAATACTAGCGCGAGAAATAGCGGCTTGCGAAATTGAACAATTTAAAACCTACACAGGCTAGACTGCGGTCAAAAGCAACAGGAAAACCAAAAGGTCATTGCCAGAAGCAACAACAGCACATAACACTCGACAGTCCCTTATCACAGATTGCAAACAAATAATAAACTCCATTAACAAATTTCAATTCCTGAAAGGTGTGTCCAGCGTACATAAATCAAACAAGTAGACACACTCATCGTCGTTTTCTATGATGTAAAAATTCCGATTTGAATGACCTTGAACTGCTCCTGGGGAGGTACATTCCAATAAAACTAACAGATTGCGCCGCTACTTGATCACATCTACAGTGCCTTGATAGAGACAGTGGCGACAATAGGCACAATTTGCCACAAAATGGCAGCCAATGGCGTACTAACTTTAATAAATTAAACGTTTTTGAATGGTCATGGTTGCACAACGTATAAATAATATGTTGGTGACACTGTAAGTCTATGTCAAATTCGAGGTTATCAGGTTAGGTTTTGCATCAGTTTTGACACAAACTGACGCAAAATCTAACCTGTTAACCTCGAATTTGACATAAACTGACGCAAAACCTAACCTGCTAACCTCGATTTGGCATAAACAAACAAAAGCATCAACAAATTTTGCCTCTTAATGTCGGTCGATTCGAGCGACCAATAAAAAAGTCACACTCTATTGTCGCCACTGTGTCATAAAGTCACTGTAATCACATCATAATTGGTAGCAGAACCAGTAACTGGCTCTGATTGGTACACGGCCTCCTGGATTATTACGTGACAGATAATTTATCAAAAACCCAACAAATGGTGCCACAGTACGTTGGCCTCAGAATCACAAAAATTATACAACTGTGGCGGGCCGCGTAGAGACATCAGTCTCGCATCAATCCAGGAGGCCATGGATTGGTAGAACTTTGTGCTGACATCTGATAGTCAAGCTTAGAAATACCCCCTAAGGCACCGTCCCAGGCACTCTAGACAGGTTTCAACATTTGGCATGAGTGTCTCTACTTGTTTGATGTATGTACAGGGTGTTTGCTCAAATTTTGACAGCTTCTAGCGACTTTGTTATTCCAGATAGAAAAAAATTGTTCAGATAAAAATTGTAGGGTATCATCCAAACCGTCCGAATTTGCTACTTAAAGAAACAATTGAGCATCACGGGTGAACTTTTTGACTTATCATATATATTTTTTTAATGGAACACCCTATATATTATGTGATTATTAACCATTGAAATAATCAACAATTTTAATACCTACCAAAAACAATTTTAAAAACGAATTGACAACTAAATGTTCCATGCCGCATGCCGGCAGTTTTTCAATGGTTACTGTGATTTATTTCATATAGTAAATTAGTAATATTTTGATTCTTTAATAGCGGATATTTCAACAATGGATGAAGTAATTATAGGCAACTTATATATTTTTGAAAAGAGAATTTTAAGCGCTATCCGATAAACACACAATATATAGGGTGTTCCTTTAAAAAAAAGTATACAATAAGTCAAAAAGTTCACCCATGATGCTCAATTGTTTCTTTAAGTAGCAAATTCGGACGGTTTGGATGATACCCTACAATTTTTATCTGAACAATTTTTTTCTATCTGGAATAACAAAGTCGCTAGAAGCTGTCAAAATTTGAGCAAACACCCTGTACGCTGGCTGGTATGTCTGAGAATGATAACATAACCTAGAATTTACAAAACATACTGTGTCATAATACTGAAATTAAATGATAATACTGCTGAGTTACGACGTAATAGTAATCAGGTGATACTGAAATTGCATTACTAGAACTATAAATATCTAATTTTTTTCCATTTCCAGTCAGCGGCGCTAAAATGGGTACTTCAACCTATGATCGATGACCTAAAAGTTTTATAAAAAAACGAGGTTCACCAACATAATGTAGTTTTTCTTGCACCAATCATTAAAGACACGACTTACCACTAGTTGCAGTCTTACTAGCATACCACTCGTCATCATAGTTCAACGACAGGGAATAATCGGGAGGCAAAGCACAACCGATAGCAGTAAGACAAGGCAGGGCTCGTCCGAACAATTCTGGATCATAATCCATCTTGCTGAGCGAATCAAAGATATTGGAGAACAGCATCATAGTAAGCCGCTTTTCTTCATCCGAGGAGGCTCCATAAAGACCCTGTCCAGTGGTAGAACCGTAATATTTAGCACAGCGCTCATAATGCATAGTGAGCAGTCTCAGGGCGACAGTGGTGTATTCAGACAGGTTTGATACGTCTATAGTCAGTTTCCTTAAGAGCTTCAGCAGCATCGACGGCTGCATTTGACTAGTCAAAGCTACCAGAAAATCTGATACAGCTTCTCTCTGACCCTTGGTGAGCATGCGATTCTTCGAAAGCCTATAGACTGTATGTAGTGTTGCATCCAACAGCGAAGCGTAGTTTTCTGCCTCTGCATAGAAATTGCTGTGCTTGATTAGAAGTGGAAGAATGGAGTTGCCAATGTACCGGTTCATACTTAGAGCCATGTCGGACTCACTGCCATCATTCTAATCGATAAAATAATAATAAAGTTACTGCATGACACATTATAAATACATACTCTATCCAACATAGTAGCAGATCGCAAATCAGGCAGGAAGGCCTCCTCCAACAGCTTGAAAAACAGTTCTTGAGTCTCAATACCATACACACGTTCCAAGAAAAGCACAACCGACTGCTTATTTGCAGGAATTAGACCGGATGGCATGTCCGATTTTGGCCGTTCTTCGCCAGCAGCAGGGTTTTGCAAGGTGAAGCGCAAACTTAGCACTCCCCGCAAGTCCTCCAAGGGCACGAGAGACCGCAAAATAGCTCTTGCTCTCAGGGATTCATTTTTACCCTGTATATATAAGTTAAATATCGTTTAAATTGTTCTTCGAAGAACATTTTGAACCTTACCTGAGCAATGACAGCAACATCTGGTGCACAACGTCCTAGAACATCTACTAGAGTGCAATAGAAATTTAATATTGCCGCCCCTGTGTCAATGTAATCTTCATCATCTTCACTTTCGGGCAGGGGATGGTTAAACTGGGCTACGTTTACTGTGCCTTCTGCTTCCTCCATGAGTTTACGACGGTCGCTTATACGTTCAGACATCTAGAATTTATTGAATTATTAACTGCAATGATTTTCTTACTGACAATATGATTGATTAAAGAGATAACGACGTCAATAATAACCAATAAAATATTACTTCTGCTTTTTTAAATATTTTTGCACCACAGCAGTTGTACCGGGTGATTATAAATGCTTTTTCATCAAGTTCCCTTTGAAATATTTGTTGTATGAATCATGGTGTAAAGAATACAAGGTGAAGCGTTCCCGGAGATGCGCAGTCGTTCAGAAAGTAGAGGGGAGATGTCAACCAATCCCCAATGGGCCTAGTCAGGGAATCCATCATGGCCGCAATCATGGTGTAACCATGGCCGCGATCGTATATTGTTGTTGGCACTGTTAGTTGATGTAAAATTCAAGGTTAGCAGGTTAGGTCAGTCTGACACCAACTGACGCAAAACGTAACCTCGAATTTGACATAGACAGCGTCTTCAACAATACACTTCAGTACTACCAATTGTTCCCTTTGTGGGCCCATTCCTTATTGGTTGAGTTTGAGGCTCCTCCCACAATGCATCCATTCTGCGGAATGTTACACCTTGTATTCTATGCACCATGGTATGTAAGTTTTGACACAGACTGATGCAAAACCTAACCTGATAACCTCGAATTTGACATGGGCTTACAGTGCCAGCAACAGAATATTCATACAACAATTATTTCAAAGGGAACTTGATATATATATATAAATCAGCTCGAGAGGCCTTTAAGGCCCTTGGCTTTTTCTGTTATCTTCCTCCATTCCTTTCTTCTCATTACTTGGTTTTCCCAGTTTTCTACTTTTAATTCTTTTAAGTCTTCTTTCACATCTTTAAACCATTCATTTTGAGGTCTTCCCCTTCTGTTTGTGCCTTCCGGAGTTTCCTTGAAAACCATTTTTGGAATCCTTTCATTTGCCATTCTTCCCAGGTGGCCCAACCATCTGAGTCTCCGTTGCTTTATTACGTTTACTATCGTAGTTTCCTTAAACAGGCTGTAGATTTCTTCGTTTGTGCGCCTTCTCCATGTGTCCCCTTCTCTAATCCCCCCAAATATTTGCCTTAGTATATTTCTTTCCCAGATCATCAGCTTACTCATATACACTTTATTTAGCACCCACACTTCACTTCCATACACTACAGTCGGTCTTATAATGGTTTTGTACACTCTTAGCTTTACCCTTCTCAAGACGTTTTTGTTCTTTATTAGTGATTTTAAAGACGCGGCACTTCTTTTTCCTATAAGCATTCTTCTCTCGATTTCACTGTACTGATCGTTTGAGTCGGTTATTTCTGTACCGAGATACACAAAATTATTAACTTGTTCGAAACTGTACTTTTTGTCGTCCAGATCACTTTTTATTTTCAAACCGTTTCCATCTCTGCTCTTCTTTGATGCCGTCAGTAGATATTTCGTTTTTTCTTGGTTTATTTCTAGGCCATACTGTCTTGCTTCTTTTTCTATTTTCTTCACGATGGTTTTTAGTTCTTCTTTTGTTCTCGAGATAATGGTCAGATCGTCAGCATAAGCCATTACTTGATAGGAGCTCCTTAGTATACTTTTGTCGCCTGCAACCTTACTATTTCTCATTATACCCTCTAGGGCTATATTGAATAATGTTGTAGATAGAGGGTCCCCTTGTCGTAAGCCTTTCGTTGTCTTAAAACTTTCTGAAACTGTCCCGTCTATCTTGACTTGGCTCCATGTCTCTGCCAGGGTCATTTCCACTAGTGTGGTTAGCTGTTTTGGAAGGTTTAGTTCTGTTCTGCGGAATGTTACACCTTGTATTCTATGCACCATGGTATGTAAGTTTTGACACAGACTGATGCAAAACCTAACCTGATAACCTCGAATTTGACATGGGCTTACAGTGCCAGCAACAGAATATTCATACAACAATTATTTCAAAGGGAACTTGATGGAAGAGCATTTATAATCACCCGGTATTTTGATCCTTCAACTGACCATTGCCTCCCTGATTTTGCTTATTCTTGCCCCTTTAAAAACTCTTCATACTAATTTCATCACCGCTTGGGTGTCCCAACAATATAATGTAGTTTTTTTATGTAATCTATCACTACAATGGAGAACGGCAAGTATTAAATAAAACACACCTTGTTAGCATCGATGATAGCTCTTAATAAGCCTTCTCCTTCACCACGCAAAGCTGGACCCAAGCACTCAGGACGACGAATTAGCAAACGGATTACAAGATTGGCATTCTCCTCAACACTTTCTCCATTTACCTACATAAAACAATATTTGTGTACACTATACTTCAATTTTTTAAATAAAAACTCACCCAAACACAGAAACGCAAAAAATCAAGATACCTCTCGCCATCGACTGGATCCCAGCCGAGGTCTGGATAACCCTTTTCAACTAATTCAGAGTTGGATTGTAAACCACAACGAGATAGATATATGGCAATTTTTTCCAAATAATGCTCCCTGCAACAGAAGTCACATCGTAACTCACAATTCTAAACGAAAACCTCGATAAATCGCACCTTAGAGCAAGAGCGAGCTCGGTATTTTCCATAAGAGACGAATAAGCAACGTCCAATGGCGTGGAGCCTCGCAAACTTGGCCTGGACAACAAAATATTACTGTTCTCCAGTAAGAAATCTAGATGCTCAAACATGGCTTTCTGATTTTGCCTGCTAGTTCGGCAGAAGTAACACAAAAACCGACAGCAAGCAACAACCATTTCGTGAGAGGTATCCTACAATCAAATTTCAGAAACGAGCCCCACTTTCGTTTCTAAGCATTTACCTTTCCCTTGGAAACAACTTCACCTTCACCTTGCGGGGTGCTGGAATCGGATTGTGCCTGAGATCTACGCCCTAAGGTATTGATCATAACAGCCATGACGTTCTCGTGAGTTCTTAAAATACGAATCAAATCTGGATGTTGGAAGAATGTGTGGTTGTTTACTAATTTCCTATATGAAAAAAATAATGTCAAATTTGTACGTTTTAAGGATTTTACTATACCATAAGCGCTCTCGCATGAGCTCCTCCTCTTCTTGTGACATTTGTACAGGTAGCAACGCGCGAATTTGGCTAAGGCCAATCCACATCTCCGCCACATCATCTTTAGTTTTCGCATTGATAATGTACGTCCTCTCTAAGGCACGTATAAGTTCACCTATTGAGTTATACTGCCGCACAAGCAAGCTAAAATGGGGATATTAAAGGTGTCTCATCAAGAGAATAAGAATTAAATTATACCTAAACATTTCCCTAACAAGTTTAGGCATTTCAATCTGTGCCTCTTCGGCCCATTTGACAATGGTCGCAATCAAAACTTTCCGGAAATTGGCTTCAGGTATGGGACGCTCAGGCTCAGGTGGTTCTTGTGCTTCCTCTTCCAATTCCTTCACGGCATTTATGAAGTTATAAAACTTTTTAAAGGTTCCTGGCTTTGGTGGTTCTTCAATCTTGAAATCAATTACATAAGATACATATCAATTGCGGAAAATTTGCTTACTTCAGGAACTTGCAACGCGTTCAAGGAAACTTGTGACATGAGTCTTTCATGGAACTCGTTAAGTTGTTCGCACAATTCATCCCCAATCGGGCAGTTTTCCTTCTCTTCCCCTTCGAGGTTCTTAAAACCTGTAAATTGCAAACATTTAAAACTCATTTTAAATCGGTGAAAAAACTGGTGATTAGTGATGTGGATCGGGTAAATACCCAGTGGGTAGGATATTTATAAATGGGTATTTACCTGGGTATTTATCAAATTTATAATATTTAGAAAGCTAAGCTAACTTTTACTCACATAATCTTATCTTAATAAATAAACTACATATAAAGGAAGTGGAATATTTTAAGTAAAATAACAATTTAAATAACATTGAATAAGCATTCACCCAGGTAAATTAATCGTTTATCGGGAAAAAACATTGGCTGCCAAAATTTATGGAAATAAATAGTTAGATGCAATAAATTGCGCCTGTTCGAGTTTACAAACAACATTGTGATGGCTGACTCCGAAGATTGGGATAATTTAAATTGTTTGTACATTATTTTCTGACTTGTTTCCTTTTTTGAAAAATGAACATAACATTAACTTGAAAAATAATCCTTGTATTTATTAACATTAATATTAATATATACTTATAGACACATTATTAAACAATCTTAAATAAGGCAAACAATATCACAAAATAATATAAACAACGCTGTATACCGATGGGATCATAAGTATGCAACAGCAATGAGATAGCATGAACAAAAGCACATAATACTTGAGTAAGAAAGAGATAACCGTACAAAAAAGTTATTTTAGTATGCATATTTAGTTGACATATGACATAATTAAAATGAGCGTTAAGTCTACTCAAATATTTGTTTCTATGTTCATCTCTTTCTTATTAAATCATTGAATTCTGTTTTTTATTCATTTGATCTCATTGCTGTCATATACAGGTTGCCTAAAATTGAACAGAACATGGCAATTTCATGAGTTGGAAAAGGTTCATAAGACCATAAGAGTAACCGAAATAACAAATGCAATAATTACTTTGGTAGCTAGGCAACAAGTAGGTACAATAGCTACTTGTTGCCCAGCTACCAAAGTATTTATTGCATTTTCCATTACGGTTACTCTTATCGCAAATAGTATTTGAACCTTTTCCTACTCATGGAATTGCCATGTTCTGTAGAGTTAGGTATGTCCCCACCGGTATTTTGGGCAGTAAATGTTCTCAGATCAGCTATTTTCTTAAACATTTTTATAAAATTCGCATAGAGCACCTTCACTTACCAATCAATTATACTGATAAGATTAACTTTATAGTATTTGTAAATAAGTCTATAAATACCCTCTTAAATACCCATTTTGGGTATTTACCCGGGTAAATACCCCAGGTATTTACCCCTAAAAATAAATACCCGGGTATTTTACATCACTACTGGTGATACCTAAAATTGCTTTCATTTGTTCCCTAGGTGGACATCGGAATTCTCTCGTCTTTCTGGCAGCTACAGCTGATGGTAAGTCGGACTGTTTGATTTCAACGTATCGACGAAGCTGGTCGGTTTGTATTTCACCAACAAAGTCATGACTGAAGGCTATAATTGACTCAACTCTGTGACGCAACTGAACATCGGCCAAGTGGTGCAACAGATAACACATTTGCAGTTTGGCGCCTTCGGCCATTTTCATGTGAAGCAAACCTTTACGGTGTTCGTCTTTGCCATCTGTAAGAAAAGCACCATCGTAATTTTATGTGTTTTGTGAAGATATGTACAACAATTACAACTCTTTAAATTTATCATTAATTGTTGTTGGACACAACATATACCTTTTTCGAATAATGGATCCCACGTTTCAGGATGAACCATAATTAGCAGTTTTTCAACGTCTTCGTCTCGTAACATTCCAACAAGAAGTAATCGATCGACCAACTTCAGCAAAGGCCTAAAAATAACACTATAAAACCCAAAAATTCGACTAGAAAATATACTTACAAGAACAAATTTTCATTTGAACCTCCAATTGGGTCTCTGTTATGCACTTGATTGATTTGCACGGCATCAGCCAGGGCTTGCATTACAAAATTTTTCACAACATCCAGAGGAAAGTAGGGAGAATATAAAGTTTTAATAATTTCAATTGTATCCCTAAAAAAATACTTATGTAGTACATGCAAAAGACTAAATGACAGCGCTTACCCAATATCACTAGTTTTCATTTGCGGCTGTACAGAAACACATTCAAGCTTGCGCAAACTATGTCCCATTTCGGGATCGTCATACAAATCTTTCAAGTCTTGTCCTAAGGGAATTACGTACTCGTTCTTGCACACTTCCCTATGAAAAAAACACATTTAACAGGCGCTTATACAGACAGATCAATAAAAAAACCAATTAGGCTGGGGTGTGATATGTGTTATACGTTTGGCAGTACTGAAGTGTATTGTCAGTCTATATCAAATTCGAGATTAAAAGGTTAGGTTTTGTTTGTTGTTTGACACACACTGACGTAAAACTTAACCTGCAAATCTTGAATTTGACATAGACTGACAATACACTTCAGTACTGTCAAACGTATAACACATATCACAGCCTGCCCTAATTGGTTTTTTAATTGATCTGTTGTTATAACTTTCTGTTATACGTACATAGTAGTAGCGGCGGATTCCAAATGCAACGCAATCAGCAAGTCATAGAAACCTTGCCGCAACGGCCCACTCATATACTCCGATTTAATGGCGTACATCAGCTGCTTCTGGTCAACATGTTTGCAAAGCGTATGAGCTGCTCTGTAATTGCTCTGGAAGCAAAGTGCAGCATACAGAGTCAATGTGTGCGCGTGGAAACTGAGCAAGCGTTCCATCTCGATGAGCTCTAGAATGTCAATGCAGCGATCCTCTTCGGGGATGTGAAGGGCCAGCATTGAAACCGGGTCTTCGCACAGCATTGACCAACCACGAATGTCTGAGAGCTTGAGTGCGTGTACTTGTAGATTGTTATTAGGGACCTGGACAATTAATATGTTAATGAACTACAAAAGAGGCAGTAGCTTACTTACCCTAGCCCACTGGTGTGGCTTAAGGCACTGCACTTTAAGACGAGGCGGAAACTGCGGTACTACATGTCTGGCGCTGTTTTGAAGAATGGCTGCCGATAATGGGAGGGTAGTGGCTGTTCGGCCAAGTTCAATCTGCAGGACTTCTTTACTGGTTGCTTCTACGAATAAAGCTGGGAAGAGTTTGGTTTCTGGTTCCATCTACATACAAAATATGTGGATTAATGAAAGTACTACATTAGTGACCATGTACGTCCGTCTATATTAAGAAATCGGTTTTTGATTATAAGTTAAAACTTAGAGCCCATTAAACTTTTATCATGATATGTTTTTCGGACTTTTTCCACTGTATAGGGTGTATATCATACAACGTTTCGGGAGTTTTGATCTACTCCCGTCTTCAGGTGTTCCTTCGGGAGTTTTGATCTACTCCCGTCTTCAGGTGTTCCTGGTTAGTCCTGAGAAGGACTGATATTGTAAGTTTTTCAACGTAAATTTGTGCCTCCCCCGGGGTTTGAACCCGGGACCACTGATCGCAGTGATTACTACTCTGCCACCCTAGACAGTGGAAAAAGTCCGAAAAACATATCATAATAGACCACTGCCAAAAAATGACATTCAGAGAAAAACTTTTATCATTTAAAAATTTTCAATGTCATTTTTAAATTCTTAAGAATCATATCAAGTTTCCACATTAATTATCAAATTTTATCAAAGTTATGAAACTCTCGAGGAACATTTCAAGGTAATTTTAAAAACCTTCAAGATTGTTTTCAAATTCTCAAAGTGGTACTGAATTACCATAACAGCTCTGAAACACTCAAGCCTGTTTTGAAATTCTAAAGAGCGTTTTCAAATTCATTCCAAGTGGTTTTAAAAATTCTTCAAAGTTATTTTGAAATTCTCAGTTGTTTTGAAATTCTCACTATTCATTTTCACGTTAATTCTCTTTTAATTTTTTTGAATTTCAATGCGTTTTAAAATTTGTCAAGGTGTTTTGAAATTTTCGAAATGGTATTAAATTACCATGGTAGCTCTAAAATTCTCAATGTTGTTATGAATTTTCAATGCATTCTCAAATTCTTAATATTATTTTCAAATTCTAAGATTCACCTAAGTTATCACGCTAATTCTGTTTGAAATTTACGCGAAAAATAGTTTTCACGGTAATTCTATTTGAAAGTTTTGTGAAAATTTTGAAGTGATTTTAATAATTTTTCCTGGTTGTTTTAAAATTCTCAGTGGTTTTGAATTTTTGTGACAGTTATGAAATTTTCAAGGTTGTTTTCTAATTCTTGAAGTGGCACTGCATTTTCATAATTACTCTGAAATTCTCAATGTGTTTGGAAGTTTTCAAACCCGTTTTGAAATTCTAAAGAACGTTTTGAAATCTCAAGTTCTCACACCAATTCTATTTGAAATTTTTGTGAAAAATTTCAAGGTGGTTTTAAAATTCTTACAGGTTATTTTGAAATTCTCAAAATGGTTTTAAATTTTGGTAGTATAGTGTCGAAATTCTCCAGGTCGACCTCATATTTTTGATGTGGTATTACATTTTTATTGTATCTCAGAAATTCTAAAGACACATTTCAAGTTTTTACGTAAATGTTTAAAATTTTCATATACAATACCGCAAGCGGTCGACGAATTGCCGAAAATTTTTGTCAAAGTGTATGAGTGTTTATTACTTCGATATAAATTGGTCGAGTGCGACAGCACGAGACCAATTTTGAAGCAATAAACACGAATAAACACTTTGACAAAAATTCATGCAATTCATCGGCTGCAAGCGGCATTTGAAGGACTATTCAACGAACAAAATTGACATTTTTTAGTAATTAATCAATTTTATCACGTCCTCTTTGAAAATAAAAATCTGTTGACGTAAAATAAATTGTTTGTCAAATTTTACATTTCTAATATCATATTTGATTAATTTTACCGGAAGTTAAATAAATGTCACAGGAAGAGAAAAAAATTGTCATTAAAACTCCGCTAGCGGAATTGTTGCACAATTTTACGCTGATTGGTGGCAAATGACATAAATACTAAATTATGATTGGTGAATAGTTAACTTGAAGGGGGTGAGTTGAATAGTCGGCAAAAAATTCAAGATGGTTTTTAAAATTCTTCCAGATTATTTAGAAATTTTCAGAAGCTTTAAACTTTTTAGTTTCGAAATTCTCAAGGTCGTTTTCAAATTCTCAAAGTGGTATTATTCGTATAAGTATATTCCTTTCAAGACCTCGCGCTAATTTCGAAATTTTTTTGAAAAATTTGAAGATGCTTTAAGTCTTTCAGGTTATTTAGAGATTCTCAAGGTCGTCTTCAAATTTTCGATGTGGTATTACATTTTTATCGTATCGCTAAAATTCTTAAGATCATTTTGAAATTTTAAAGATTAAAGTTTTTGCGAAAAGTGGAAAGGTGGTTTTAAAATTCTTCCAGGTTATTTTGAAATTCTCAAAGTGGATTTTCATTTTTTCGGTCGTTTCAAAATTATTTTGGAACTCTCAAGACAGCTTTGAATTCTAAAGCTCATTTTCAAAATTCTTCAATTCATTATAAGCTTTCACGCTCATTCTAATTGAAATTTGAAGTTTTAAAGAACAATTTGGACAAAATTCTTAAGATTCATTTCAAGTTTTCATGCTGATTCGTATGAAATTTTAAAATTTCATCGAATTGTTCTGAAATTTTCTAGGCTGTTTTAAATTGCTCCCAGTGCTTTGAAATCATCAAAGAAAATTTCAAAGTAGTTTCAAAGATCCTCGAGGTTGTTTTGAAATTTGAAATAGCATTGAATTACCATGGTAGCTTTGAAATTCTCAAGATTGTCTTGATTTTTCAAGGTCAATTTGAAATAATCAATGTCCTTTTGAATTGTTAAAGATTCATTTTAAGTTTCCCAGTCTATTTTAAATTCATCACTGAAATTCTCACGAAACATTTCAAGGTGGTTTTAAAAAACCTGAAGTAGGTTTTGCAATTTTCGAACTGGTTTTGAATGTTCCACGGTAGTTTTGGAATTCGCATGGAGATCATGAATTTTTTAAATTCTTAGGTTACTTAAAAATTCACAAGATTAATTTCAAGTGTTCTTGCTAATTTTGAAATTTTATGGTTGTTTTAAAATTATTTTTCCAATTCTAATCGTCATTTTAAAATTCCAAAAATTTATTTACAAGTGGTAAGCTCATTTTTAAAGTTCTAAGGCGGTTGGGAAATTCTTCTGCTAGTTTATGAATATTGCAGTCATTTTGGAATTGCCAAGTTTGTTTTTATTTTTAAAAAGTTGTTTAAGCTGATTAATGATGATTTTGAAGATCTATAGTGTTAGAGGCTTTTGCAGTTACTTGAGTTATCAATATTAAAATTAGCAATTTTTAGCTTTATGTGTTTTACACCTCGTTCACCTAACAAGATCTTTTATAATAATTATGTGTGTTGATGGCTTGTGAGTTCTTACAACTCACCCATATTGTGGTCATGTTGTTAGAGTAAATTCATCATGAACCGTGATTGTGCATTACTGCTAAAACATAGTAGGTCATAAAAGACACTTTCCGCAAAGAGCAAAAATAAACGATTGAAAAAATGCGATGTGCAGAGCTAGTTGCGATGTCAGACGAGCATGAGGACTAGCAAATCGGCGAAGCACAAAAAAACACAATTGAAGCAAGAGTGGTCATTGTGTCTCGCATGCCTATTAACTATTTACATAAAATACTCTAAATCCCATTACTGAAAATGTAATGTGTAACTTAAAAAATTTAAACTTACCTTAAATCGATGCTTTGTTTGTTTTCCTTCGCAAGTAAAGGTTATATACCCTGTTGCAGCATCCAGGAAACAACCAATGAACATTCCCTGGGAAGCACCTTTACCAGAAGCGTCCTGGGTGACTTCATTATAAAGCTCGTCGGCCCGCACCATATAGCAAGATTGGCGATCAACGCTGTTCAGAACAAAAAATTAAATAAAACGAGTTTGAGAGAAAGACAACTCTTACCCATCAATAATTCTATCATAATCATCTACTACAATCACAGATGCTTTCCGTACTTGGTTCTGATTGAAATCTTTAGTGTGGCGGTGGTATTGTGTTGTCACCCATCCAACATATACATGAGTAGGATCTTGACCAGGAAATATCCGCACACCTGTAATATAATTGTTATTAATCATTAAGCTTTTATAATAACGGTTAAAATCTACCATAGAAATACTCGTTAATTAATTTAAGGCACTCTGCATCAAATATTTCATTTCCTACAGCTTCAACATCCGAGGTTTTTTGCACAGTTAAGGTTTTCTGCTGTCGATCGGGTATAGAAGGAGCTTGAAGCTTCAAATCTGCCTGAAATGAGAACAACCAAAATATGGAACTTCCGCACAATTTCCAGTGTATACCTGTGAGAGCCTTGTGGGAGCTGTCCTATTGAGCATCTGTTGTGAAATTGCAGGAGTGCGTGCATGGGGACTGAGTCGCCCTAATCGTGGACTCCTTTCGGGCTCGGGGGTCTTTGTCTTTCCTTTCAACCGATCCCCACTGCTAGTTTCACGCTTGCGTGTAAAGAATCTAAGTAGAATAAACAGTTAGTGTCCTACCGCGTAATAGAAATATACGGTACACTTGAATTTGGACTGTAGGTGTGGTCGTGTGCCCGGTATGTATTGTGCGATTTGTGGTACTATACAAAATATGTTTAAAATTTACCTGAGCAGAGAACCTCTGCGAAATTGAAAATAAAAACTATTTCAGTTCCTCACTGAAACTGATTAAATGCAAGATGAGTTATTTAAATAAATGAAGTACCTGAATGGCGAGCGACCTCTTTTTTTCTTGTCGTCTAACTTGTCATTAGTGTGAAGGACCATGTCCTGGTAGCGTTGCAAATCCAATTCACTGTTGGATCTATGTGATAGTTTCCCAGACGAATCCATAACTGCATGCACAATTAGTTGTTTAATCGTCAATTAGAAATTGCTGCATAAATTACCTCCATCGATTTCAAACGTTGGAATATTTCTGGTTAAAGAGCCTTTTCTAGGAGGGCGAGATGGATTTCTGCTTACTTTAGTGGGGACTTTCAACATTTCATCGGCTTCCACTGCATCTTCCGAATAATTACGGTTGAGCCCTGTGCAAGCAGCAAATTGTAATTTATTTTTAATAAGTCCACGAATCACCACCTTTTATGTCGCTCATTGAAAATCCACTCTTCATTATTTGCTCCATATGGGCACTAGGTGCAGCGACGTTATGATCGGCCTCAACTTTTAATCTATGCTGGCGGATTTTGATTTCTTGCCAGCGGCGCATTTTCTCTTCTTCGCTGAAATTGATATAACGTTGCAAATCAACAAATTTTGCCTCATCAATGGTCTTGATCGAGATACCTTATAAACTCCGGAAGACAAGTCACAGGCAAACTAAGCCTCAAAAATTCCCAGTTCGCTTTCTCCATGGTCTCGAAGGTGTTGTGACTGATTTTCATGCACGGGGGGCTGTCAGACCCTGCTAGGATCCTTGTGACGTCTATTTTGGTGTCAGGCATGTCGTCGGTGTTTTCAAAAATGGGCTGGTCCTTCGTGTACCAGTAAGTAACAGCACGAGTCATGTTGCTGCAATTTAACATGTTAAAAGCTGTTGTCGATGCCATGCACTGTACTTACACGCAGAACGGTTCGTAACCCTCCTGCAGGCCGCAGGTTGTAAAGTACTTGAGAGTATTGACGTCCTGGCCAAATGTGAGCTTGGCCTTTTGGCCGACGCCCAGTGTAAAGGCGGGGACAAAATTGTCGCCCGTCACATCTGCAAAGGTAGTTTCGCCGCCCAAGGCATCCATTAACAGCTCCCCGTTCAGGGAGAAACCTGCGAAAAGGACATGTGGAAATGCAGAGCTGATCTGATTTTTGGTGTAACATTGTCGAGAGCATGCAGTATTATACTACGGAAACAGCAATATGCAATGTTAATGACAATTATGAACAAGTAAACATAAAATAATAAGCAAGAAAAGGGACAAAGACACACAGAAATAGTAATATAGTTAGGCAATTGAAAATACCACATTAATAAATGCGAAAATAATAATTTAAAGCTACAATTGGCAAAATCTTACTGATTGTATGATCTATAAGATCTAAAAAGACGCCGACAACGTCTCCGACTTGCCATTGTTTACCAAACGATTCTGCTGTTCCTAAATATACTTTTTCTTCCTATTAACAAACATTTGAATCAGAGCTGACTCAGAAAAATAATTACGGTTTACATCTACAATTCAGTTGCAGAAATGTCTGGAAACTCAAATTTTTGTGGCATAAAATAATGTATGAAACATGATGGAAGAAACCCAGTGTTTCATGATAAAGTAGCGCAATACATATAACAGACACATGCAACCCAAGGCCTTGATTAACACTAACATTGAACATTAAATTCAAGTAAAAATAATCACTAACCACAAACGTTTAAAACTCACTGATTGTATGATCTGTTACATCTAGAAAACATCCTATAACATCGCCTACTTGATACTTTGCTCCATATAATTCTGACATACCCGCGTGAACTTTGCGCATCTAACGAATCAGAACAAAACAAAGAGAAACAAAACGCATTTTGGGTTTCTAACCTCACGTTAGAAATTGCAAACTTACATTGTAGCCATCGAATGCCCACGTGTTCTCGTCCGAACCCAACATACACCCTGGAGAGCAGTCCGCTCTTGCCCAGCCAACCTTCATGGGGCCCGCAGTGAGAATTTCGAACTCAAAGTACCATTTACCGGAGCTCACTGCGTAATTCTTTTCGGCTCTGTAGGTGCGAAATTGCAACTGTCGCAGCCTACTCGCTTCAGCAAGCAACGCTGAAAAAGTAATTAAATTAAAAAATTGTTGTCCGCATAATGCGACAGAAATACCTTCGTGTTGCTCCCCAGTTGGAGGATCTAAGTTGTATCCATACACTAAGAGAGTTCGTACAGTTTCCGACGCTGTATCTCTATTTGCTTTTTTAATTGCATCGTCGACTTTGGTATAAGGTACTAAGTGGGGGCTTCGTCGCATATCCGGATCCTAAAATTATTAATGAATGCATTTGGAATATTGTCCATTTCAGCCAACATAATCTTTGTCCCTAGTCACACCAGGAAAAAATCTCCCTTATCACCAGCAGGTTCTGGATAACCTGAATAATTTGGCAGTACTGAATTGCATTGTCAGTCTATGCCAAATTCGAGATTTGCAGGTTAAGTTTTGCGTCATGTGTGTCAAATGACAAACAAAACCTAACCTCGAATTTGACATAGACTGACAATGCACTTCAGTACTGCCAACTGATTCAGGCTATCCAGCTGCAATTCAATTTTTTAAAAATCACTCTGTACCTCATTAAGACCGTAAGTCCAGCCTTGTTGAATCCTCTCCTTTGCCCACAGATTGTGCGTATTTTCTGCAAGTTGGTCTACTAATTCCTCCATCCTCGGGGCCAATAAAATGGCACTGAGATCAAGTGGCGCTGGTTTATAGCCATTTGACTGCATAAAGGACTCATTGGGAAGACGCAGCGTTTTTATTCTGGAAGGGGGCTTATCCATGGTTACATGATAACCCAGTGCTAAAATAGTTCTGGAAGCATAGAGTCAATAACTGTGAAAAGCACCTTAAAGTAATCCTACTTGAGTGTTTGTACGGCCAATTGAGAGTCGTAACGTTTTTCTGCAGCTGGAAGCTTGTCGAAAGGTACTAAACAAGGATGAATATGGCGTGCATCGTCCCTATATTCGCCCCACTGCCACCCCGCCTCAATTTTATTCATTGCCCACATTTCGTGAATGTTTTCAGCTAGTTTATCCTTGATTGATTCTATGTAATTCGCTAAAGAAATCTACAAAGAAACTGTAATTTTTTGCCAAGTTTTAATTACAATCCTTACCATGGAAGTGTCTACTGGATTTGGAACGAACGCAACATCGTCTTCCAATAATAATGGTCCCGCCAAAACACATTTATGCAAATTTCCAAAGTAAAAACAGGGATCCAAACTTAAAATTTGCTGGGGCAAAAGGCTCTCGACCAACGGTGAAAACTCTTCCGGAGGGATGTATTTTAAACGGCCGTGGTCGCCGCCCAGTAGAAAACGGCAACTAAACAACAATAATTAACATCGTTTGGAAAAATAAAGCCAGATTACAATACCTGAGTTTGGAAGAACAGCTAATTGCTGGGAAGAACATTCCATCTAAATTAAAGTGGCGGAAGCTTCCTCTTATTGGAATTCCATTGAAAGTAAAAGAAATGATCGGCACGGTCAAATCTAAGGCACAACCAACTACATCTCCCTTTTTAATGTACGGCTCCATAGGGTCGCCAATAACTGGAGTGGATCGTCCACCTGTCCATAGAAAGGCACCATCAAAGCCAAACGAATAGAGATCGTCCCCAATCCCATTAGCACCCCATTTTTCACCTCCACCAGGGTACGGCAAATACCTGTAGAGGCATGTTTTAGACCGGCACAGATATCTAACAAAAAATACCAACCCCTTCGTATTGGCCCATCCAATGCGAAGATGAGGCATCATATGGGTGGTTTGTTCCCAATGGTCGACTGTCACCTCAAAGTACCATTTCTGGTAAATGGCACTGCCTTCCACCCGGCCCACGAATATATTTGGGCGGATGCTAAATCAAAATTGCAAATAAATAAAATAATTGAAATCAATTCGATCTAACCTAGCAACATGGTCCACAAGCTGAGTTTGCAGCAGCAAGTTTTTGCCGGGCAAGAGGAAGTCGCAGATATTATTCTGCGAGCTCCGCACGGCTACTCCGTTACCAACACATAGTGAGCAAAGTACATCTAATACTTTGGGATCCCTGCCGTGCTTTTCCAGCAGTGAAATTATTACCTTAATGTGTTCATCCTGAAACAATAATCAATTTATAACTGCGTCTAGCACAACAGCACAGTACCAAACGTTCCGGCTTTGAAATTACTGTTAAAATCTACTTACCCTTAACATATTTAAAGCCTCAGGAGAGTCAATAAGGACGCAATGGAGCACATCCAACATTCCCGTGCCCTCGCTAGCAGCTTGGGAGCCCAATCGAGAAAAGAGCCAATTCAAGCGGTTCGAATTAGCAAACTGGGCACAATTGGTGTGATTGCCTTTGATTATCGCAGCTGAACAAGGACGTTGTTATCATAAAATCATTGCTTAATTAATGCTAAAATTACCGAGCAACTGGTATAAGTAACCAGAAATCATATCCCAGCTTTGGTCCCCAGCTAGACCGGCCAGGAAACCCTGCGACGTAATCACGTTGATTTTATCGATGGCCTCCAGGATTAAGTTCAAAATTCCCTCCTCTTGGAACAGATCCTGACGGTTACGCAATGCCCTTAATTTATTTTGTTTTTCTTCGTGTTCTGCATGGAAGACCAAAACTTGTACTAATATTCCTATATCAAACTAAACTCACCCATGTCATCTTCCGGTTGAGCAAAATAATTTATTAAATCTTCTAAGCACATCACCATTTCATTAAGATTAACGTTGGTGAAAAACATCGAGTGTCGTCGGTTCATTTGTAGCGTTTCTAGACCACTACAAAAGATTGATTTTATTATGTTCCAAGTGGCTAAAAACAACTTCTAACCTGATAAACTGAATGAATAGCGAGCTGCACTTGCGGATGACTCTTGCAGTTTTAGATTCTTCCTCCTGGCTTCTGCTGAAGTCCAACCCGTCATCCATTTTGCCCTCTTCGTGTAGCACAGCTTGCTTTTCTTCCACTTTACCAACACCCTTTTTCTTGGTTTCATAAGACTACATGCACAGATCATGTAAAAACATATTGATTTTTAGCTTTGCGAGGTTAGGACAGATTCAAAATCGCTCACCTTGTATGAGAGCCACAGGCCTGTCTCTGCATGCTGTACTATAACAGTGGAGTCACCATATTTAATCACTGCTGTGCCAATAACTTCCAAATCCTTGTCTTCTAGACTATTTTTCGTATCATCCTTTTCTTGCCTTAGCCAAAATGTAGATGAGGCAATCGTAGCTTCATCTCTAAAAGCAGCAACACATTCACTTACAGTGGGAATTACTTAATGACTCATCTATTCACAACACTGACTAAGCGAAATAACTACTAGTTTGTCAAATTCCTTACCGAACAACAAGATAAAGTTCATTATTTTCATTGACACTAAGATATCGACCCGTTGTAATGTGCCTAATTCGCATTGGGTGAAACCAATTAATAAAGGCGCCTGTCCATTTTGTTCTCGCAAGCTCTAAGCGCCACAGGGATCGAGCCTGCGACATTACGCTACCGCCTTCGTACACCACAATGCTAAAAAACACAACGTTGGTATTGTTGGCCAGCAATTTACAACTTATTACTTATGGGCTGGATCTTCAGACCATGTCGAAGGAACGCTGAGGCACTCGTCGCCACCGTGGAAAAACCTCAGCACATCCCCTCCAAACACATATCCTACATATTTCATGCGAGATATGCCAGTGCCGTAGGGCTGAACTGACCAATGGGTCACGTGAAAACTTGCGTTTACAACTGACAGCTCATTTTCTTTGGCGGTGTGCTGAAATGTGTTTATTACGCATTTTTACACTAGCTTTAAGGAGTGAATATGTAAAATATGATATGTTTTTCGGACTTTTTCCACTGTCTAGGGTGTAAATCACACAACGTTTCGAGAGTTTTTTGATCTACTCTCGTCTTCAGGTGTTCCTGGTTAGTCCTGAGAAGGACTGATATTGTACGTTTTTCTACGTAAATTTGTGCCTCCCCCGGGGTTTGAACCCGGTACCGCTGATCGCTGTGACCACCAGGGTGGCCTAGTGGTTAGAGTGGCAGACTAGTAATCACAGTGATCAGCGGTCCCGGGTTCAAACCCCAGGGGAGGCACAAATTTACGTAGAAAAACGTACAATATCAGTCCTTCTCAGGACTAACCAGGAACACCTGAAGACGAGAGTAGATCAAAAAATTCATATTCTTTTTTGGGTATTTCGAAATACCCAAAAAAGAATATGAATTATAGATTCACGCCACAAAGAAGTTTCAGAGATTAGATAAAAAAAAACTCCCGAAACGTTGTGTGATTTACACCCTAGACAGTGGAAAAAGTCCGAAAAACATATCATAATAGACCACTGCTAAAAAATGACATTCAGAGAACAATGTAAAATATACTCACCAAATATCGTTCAGTCGCTACGGATACTAAAATCAAGTCGTCACCCACTCGAACTTTCTCACCCTCAGATCTAAAGGATTATGTTGTACATTAATCGGGGAAGAGTTCGTGGGAGAAAAAAATTACCTCTGCTTACTGGCAGGATGCAGGGTCCACCAGCAGGCTTCTCCCTGGCTGTGTTCTTGCAAACCAACATCGAATGAGAGTTTGTCGTTGCTAGAACTGGTTGATAAACATGCCAGGTACTATAGAAAGGAAATCGTTATTAAATTATCTCAGTTGCTAATTGTTTTTTAACCCTAGAACGCATAGGTGGCGTCATATGAAACACCACCTATTTAACTATCTAGTTTTTAGTGATTTGCTGTTCTGTTATCATATTCATATTTTCAGTACCTCTCCAGCAGATTATTGTTGATATCCCTTTCATTTTTAATTTCCAAAAATTCTTACAAGCTTTATAATTAGTTTTTTAGTTACTTGGTGTCGCATATGACGCCATCTATGCAATCACGTAACAAGTTTTCTCGGTAGGTGTTGGTCGGTAACAACTTGCCATATGTCAGTTTACGTACGTAATTTTCATACTAACATCAGCGTATGTATATACATCAAACAAGTAGAGACACTCAATCCAAATGTAAAAACCTGTCTAGAGTGCCTGGGACAGTAACTCGGGGGGAATTTATAATCTCCACTATCAGATGGCAGCATCAAGTTCTACCAATTAGAGTACCTGTATATAGTAAGAGTAGAGCAAACACGGCAACAGCATTTCATTGGTTGGATCCCTTTTGGATCCCATTAAAATTTAAAAATTTAGTTGGCACGTGTGCTTTCGATTTTTTTAATTAGTGACATTGAAATTGTCAGATTTATTGCACTTTCGAAGTAAGGACATATTTCATTATCATGACCGATTATTGCGTGCCGGGGTGTAATAACAGTTCAGAAAATGGTATACATCCTGTAAGCATACTCAAAAATCCAACAACAAAACAAGTTTGGTTAAACAGCATCGACAGAGAAAATTAATCCAAACGACCAAGAATATGTGAAAATCATTTTGGAAAAAATCAGAGAGAATTTGGAGTACGCTTTAGTTTTCATGTTAAGTAGGAAAACTAGTGTCATCTTAATTTTCTTTTTATTTCATTAATCCTTACTTTTAGGAGTTATTACAAGTAGATGGAAGCAAGCCAGTATAAAATGTTAAGATTGAATCACTATTAAGAGTCCTACATTTAAATATTATTCAATCTATGTTCCTCAGGTCTAGATGTGAACAAAAAATGAATATAAAGTTGGATTAATACCACTGTATTTACTAGTTAATAAATAAAAGTGCATTACATGGCATTAAGCACATTTAGGTTCAACTTCTTACCACGACTAAATACAAAATAATTTATAGTCAACTATAACCTATGACAGTAGTAACTAACTTCACAGGATGAATCCCTTCATTATATTAATGTAGTCGACTGTGAAATTGTGACTAACTTCGCTTCATGGATCCCTAAATGTCATCGTTTGCCCTACTCTTACTATATACAGGTACTCTACTACCAATCAGAGCCAGTTACTAGCTCTGCTACCAATCATATGTGACAAAGTAGTGGCGCCATCTGTTAGTACTATCGAAAAGTACCCCCCCCCCCCAGGAGCCGTTCAAGGTCATCCAAATCGGAATTTTGACATCAAAGGAACCGACAGTGAGTGTCTCTACTTGTTTGATATTTATGTACGCTGGTAACGTAATGCAAAGTGGAATTTGTTAAAATAGCTATCACTACTGTCTTTATAGGATTGCCAGTTAGCTATTATACTTGATCAGCCGAACAGATAGAGTGGAGCAGGCAACCAAAATAACATATTACAAAGGTCACCTGATAATATTTTAACTATAATTACTAAAAGGAACAGAGATGGCGACCCTTATAATTAGAACTTAAGGTCACTACATCACGTTAGCTACGCTAACACAGGTAGGGAAACACCATTTGACAGGTTCAAAAAACGAGTTTGTCAATGTCAAATTTACCATAGGCGCTACTAGTAAGGGCATAAATAATTTTTCTTATTATTAATAGGTATATCCTTCGAATGCGATGCCATAATCCTTTCTCTAGGTTGTAAGTTAGGCAGATGATCGTTTTTAACCGCAATTTGAAATGTTTTTCGTCTACTGACCCTGAAACTTGTAGATCTGAAGAAATATCAAAGGTAATTTTTCACAATTACAAATCATTTGCCTAAATTATGACCTAAAGAGATGATTGTGATCTCGGATTCCCTAGTTCTCCCGACGAATTCTGTCAAAACGTATTTATATTTAATAGCATTATGGTTTTCATTTGCTGCGTTAAAGGTTGCCTGAACAACAGCATAAAAAGGTACACGCCGTTTCAAGCTCCTGAAGGTAATTTAAACTGCAATATTTAGCAATACTTTTTATTGAATTACTTATTGCAAATTAAAGACCAAGAAATAGCATAAAACAGCAGAAGTGGTTGAAAGAAATAAGTAGACCACTAGACGACATGCATCATTTACGTGTATGTGAGGTGCCGACGTATTGGAATGCGGCGAGCGGTAGATACACAATATTCGCTAAAGCTTTATATTTGTGAAAATTATTTTTTTTGAGCTGGAAAACGTTTACAAATAAGTTGTTATGTGATATTTATTTATTGCGTTCACGTTACACAAACTTCAATTTATTTCTATTATAACATATACACTGATTGGGTACGCCACTGACAAAAACGAGTTTGGTTTGACATAAATAACTCCGAGTTTCCCTACCTGTGTTAGCGTAGCTAACGTGATTTAGTGACCTTATTAGAACTACAGTGCATTGATAGAGACAGTGGTGACAATAGGCACAATTTGCCACAAAATGGCGGCCAATGGCCTACTAACTTTAATAAATTGAATGTTTTTGAATGGTCATGGTTACACAACGTATAAATAATATGTTGGTGGCACTGTAAGTCTATGTCAAATTCTAGGTTATCAGGTCAGGTTTTGCGTCAGTTTTGACACAAACTGACGCAAAACTTAACCTGCTAACCTCAAATTTGACACAAACTGACGCAAAACCTAACCTGCTAACCTCGATTTGGTATAAACAAACAAAAGCATCAACAAATAAAAACAATACACTCTATTGTCGCCACTGTCTCATATAAGTCACTGTATGAGAACTAATTTCAATTGACATTAAATAACTTTTTGAGGTTATGATATCGAGAGATCCAAAAAAAATTATCCTCTGCGGGCTGTGGAAATTCAAACGTATGAATAATATGTTGGTGGCACTGTAAGTCTATGTCAAAGTCGAGGTTAGCAGGTTAGATTTTGCGTCAGTCTGTGATAAAACGCAAAACCTAACCTGATAACCTGCAGTGTAATTTATGTGGTGAACAGAGACTACCAAGTGATTTTTTAAAAACTAAATTGCAGCACGCCCTGAATAGCCTGAATCAGTTGGCAATACTGAAATGTATTGTTGGTGACACTGTAAGTCTATGTCAAATTCGAGGTTAACAGGTCAGGTTTTGCGTCAGTTTTGACACAAACTGACGCAAAATTTAACCTGCTAACCTCGAATTTGACACAAACTGACGCAAAACCTAACCTGCTAACCTCGAATTTGACACTGGTGACACTGTCAGTCTATGTCAAATTCGAGGTTAGCAGGTTAGGTTTTGCGTCAGTTTGTGTCAAATTCGAGGTTAGCAGGTTATATTCTGCGTCAGTTTTAACACGAACAGTGTCACCAACAATACACTTCAGTACTGCCAACTGATTCAGTCTATCCAGAGCCTGCTGCAATTAAGTTTTTAAAAATCACACTGTAATTACTTGTCAAAACTGTTTAACGTAGATATTAGTACCTCATCAGTTCCTTAGATTCAACAATTTATTAATTTAGTCATACTCATAAATAAATATTTTAACATCTTTAACTTCCGTTTTTTGCTTTAATATGCATCTATGCAGTCAAAATTATCTCCCAGATATTAAAAAAGGCGTATAGTAAATTTAAAGTGCCTCATTAAACAAAAAAAGGTGTGGTGTCATATACGACACCACATATCCGTTAATGTAACTTTCTTAGATGTATGCGTTCTAGGGTTAAATATAATTTATCAATTTACAATATCGATTGATACAATAATCAAGCTCTGAAAAAATTTGTAACACTGAAATTTTGTATTTTTGAATTTTGAAGAAAATTATTTTAAAGCAAGGAATTCTGTGACCAGATATATCATAAGTATGATACTGAAATGAGAAATTTCCTAGTAATCGTTATTAAGAGTTAAAATAGAGCAATTACAAATCAAGCTGAGATTCCCATTTTGACATTTTATTTACTCTACATAATTACGTGAAATTATCAATTCCATCGAAACCCACTTGGAAAATTTTGAACAAATTGAATACTTGTTTTGTATATCTTTATAAATTTTTTACAACTTTTACAAGCCATTTAAAATTGACTTCCATCAATTTAACCAGGATCGTAGCCAGAGGGGAGCTGGCCAAGGCTGAGCCCTGGGAATAAGGTCAGGCGTAGATCTAAAATACGACCGGGCTTGCGTCAACTATTCGAACATTGGACAGGGAATTGACCTTTCTCATTGATCACAGGTTCAACAGTATTGTGCAATATTTATTGGATCTTATGGATAAAGTTATAATGGACAAAAGAAGTGAAAATCGCTATTTTTATACAAAATGTTCTCTTATTTGTCAGCTCCAATACACATTTGCTCTGTGAAATTGCTGAGTCTTTTAATTATTGTTTTGTTTATCACCTCAAAATATTGGTGAAAAGAAATGATGGGGGCTTTCTTAAAAAAAAAACTAGCGGTGGTTAAAGATTTTATGCTTAACAAACCTGATACGGATCCGATTATTTAAACAAAAGAGAAGCCTTTAAGAAAACATATGCACTTTTTGCTTCAGTTGCTACCCCGGATGTAGCACTGCTCTAATATTATATAGCTGGGCTTCGTAGCTCAGAGATTAAAGGGTTCGATCCTCAGCTTTCAAAAATAAAAAATGGTGTTGAAAACGTCTACAGAATGCCATCATTTGGAAGTGATGTAAAGCCGTAGGTCTCATGTTACTAATATGTGTAGCATGTAAAAGATCTATTGCTAGTAGGGTGACCACTTTTCAATTTATACAAACCCTGAGATACTTCGTAAGTAAAAAAGCGTTTTCTGCAATGAGAAATGCAGAATATTTTTAGAAAATAAAAAGCAATCAAATAAAAACAATGTTTTTATTCATTTCTATTAATGGTTAGCAAATATAATGCAAGGTGTAACTGAAATACATGTCCATATCGTACGTCGTACTAAACACGCATTGTTTCTGCTATGTATTCAACAATCGATGACGCAGCTAAAGGGATTATAAAACAGTGCAAGAAGGCACAGATTATGCAAAGAGCATATAAAAAACCACATAAGAATTACTGAAGATTACAAGAAATTGCTGATGGCGTGTTAATTAGTGTTTATTAACTACCGGTTGACTATAAATGATTGAAATTTTTTTTCTTAGGTTGGCACTGTTTATGTTGGTGGCACTGTAAGTCTATGTCAAATTCAATGTTCGCAGGTTAGGTTTTGCGTCATTCTATGTCAAAACTGACGCAAAACCTAACCTGCTAACCTCGAATTTGACATAGACTTACAGTGCTACCAACATAAACAGTGCCAACCTAATAAAAAAAATTTCAATCATTTATAGTCACTCGGTATAAGTGAAAGGTACGACCAATTGTGAGGTTATAGTTTCCTGAATGACATTTACAAAAACAATTCGAAATTAAGATCAAATAATTACACTTACAGATAAACAATTGTAAATCATATTGCTATGGTAACCTAGAGAGTCGCTTGTATTTTTTATGTTGGGAAAGCCAAGCCGAATTGTTTGATTTTCCGATTTTGATAAATTTTGTTGATAAAAGTAAATATTTTATGCCCATTTGTGCGTTTGATTTATTTGCCTGTATGCGGACGCCAGCTGTTGTTACATTGGCAGGGTAGCTTGTGCGTTATCGTTTTCGGAGCTGAGATTCTACAAGTTTTGGAGCTGCGAGAAGCAGAAAGCAGAGCACCTAGAAGAGGCTTTATTCGTAATCCAGAAGCAGGTAGCAGCAGCTGAAATATTGCCAGGAAGCAGATACGGGCTTGGCGTCCTTTCCAATCATAGCCTGTACGAGTTCGTCCTTTAGAGCCGAGATTCTTCACGATTGGAAGCTGCGGGAAGCGGATAGCAAAGGGCAGCACCTAGAGGAGGCCTTATTCGTGGTCTATAAGCAGGTAGCAGCAACAGAGAGCTTTCCAGGAAGCAAATACAAGCTTGGCGTCCTTTGTGGAAACCGGAAACGAGATCGGAGTTCTTTGAAGAAAAAAAATAAATGCGAGTTGGCGTTCTTTTGCACTTGAAAAACCAACTTTAGGTAAGCCAAACTACTTGATTATTATAAAAGCATTGTTGTAATTTACCTGAGGTGAACTGATTGATTGTTTAATTTGTTGTCAATATACGCTGAATTTTTGTGTTTTTAACAGCTTTGTTTGGGATTAAATTCATCAACAGTGTAAGAATCCAACCCTGTAGATAAGAGTCTCAAATTGCTAGCCGGCGCAAAAGCTTTAATAAGTTGCAAATGGATAGAATATAGAAAAAGCAACCTACCGTTATTACACTGAAGCGTAATTAAATAATCATATTTTTAATTAGCTAGTGAAAGGCAATAAAATTCACACTAAGATTCATGTAGTGAATCAATTTTATTTATTTATGGTATTACAAATAATATCAATGTATAGAGTTAATATAGTAGTAAAGCATTACAATATTATACCTTTGATTACAATAAAATCAAAGATTGTACACTCCGGCACCGCGCAAGATTTTTTGTGGCGATTTTATTTTTATTAATATAACCAACTTACGGTGAAGTTAATGTTAGACATTATTACAAAATTAGCGTAAACCAGAGAAATTATAACAAAACCCTGAGTCCGGAGATTTGATGTTGAAACCCTGAGAGGTGGTCACCCTACTTGCTAGTGTTGGAACTACTTAGTCTCGGCAAAATTATAAGTAGGACTTTGACCATATGACCATAGTTGGTGGTGTCTAAGGTACCTGGTACTCCGCATCCATTACAAAAAAAAAATTAGATCAATTGTCACTTGCTTTTGATATAACTTATAAACGTTACATATTTTGTTTCTGTCAACAGCTACATGGCCTATCAGACAAAAAGTATAGTTTCATGTTGAATTTAATAAAAAATTATCCCAGAAAGCACCAACACTAAATCATCCAATACAACGCTCAAAATACAAATTAAAGTTGTCTATTGCTATGCAAAAACTAGTAGGTGTAGAAAAACCGAATCTTTTTTATACATTTTCATCTCAATTTTCCTGTTTTAGTAATGTTTGGAATTGAAATATACTTATACAAAGTGTTCAAATAAAAAATACGCGAGAAATGGCCGTAGTTAACCACAAATTGAGTGTCGTTGTATGGTTTGGAATGTGTTAACTGTCATTAAGACAATACATTATAAAGTACTAGTTACCCCTACCATTAATATCCATGCTTAAAAATTAATTTTTTTATGATAGACCAGAAAATATACAGTTTCTGGAGAATTTTTTCGCCGAAAGTTTTGACTGTATGCACTGCCTCCTACACTTACAAGCCATGCTGTTGGAGATTTGGTAACGCTGCTGGTAGGCGAAGTTCTGTACTGTTTATTTATAAATGTGACTTCAAGCGGCATGTGATTAAATATTAATATGTAAGAGTGCACTAAGTTTAAAGAATAGCTATTTTTGTATTAAGGGCGTGAAGGAGGCGATTTTGGCCCGCGGCGGAATTATAAGCCAGAGGCCCGAAGGGCCGAAGGATTATAAAACGCCAAAGGGCCAAAATCGCCGTTCACGCCCGAAATGCAAACAAGATTTTTTGTAAAATCCACCATAAAGCTTTGAAAAATAAATGGCACGATTCGTTCTCAAAAATCAAATTGTTGTTGGTTGCCAATGTGATGCTGATTTTTTAGGCCTTAGGGCGCAAAAGGCATTATTTACGCCCGCAAATTATTTTTAGGCCTTAGGGCGCAAACGGCACTATTTACGCCCGCAAATTAATGCATAAATGACCATATTTTAGTACGATTTTACAAAAATACATTTATTTATGTTACTGTACTGTTCGTGAAAGTAAAATTGCTGCTAGTATTTATGGGTTTTTATTAAGTATTTCACTGAAATACAACCGAGGTAAGAGTCTAACCTCATTTTTAGCGCATTTCTTCTAACATTTAATTTTATAGTTAGAATGCCACGAAGACGCTGTGTACCAACTACAACAGTACCTTAAAAGAAAATCGTATGCAAACTATAACAACATTTTCTTTTCCAATGGATGTGATCCAAAAGAAAAAGATTGGACCCCAACAAAAAGTACTGTCATGTGTGAAATACATTTTAATGGAAAAGACATTTGAAAACGTTAGAAATAAAAGTGGGGAATCGCAGAAGCTGATGCTGCATTACCCCCGATTAGCTGACAATGCTGTATCAAGCGTATTTTCAAATTTACCAGCATATTTGTCATCAAAGGCACCTCAAGAAAACACACATCCTGAATATAGAAGAAAAATATTGGAAAGACATACTTAAAAAGTGAAAAATGATTTTAAATGATGACATCAGCAATTTTTAGAACTTTATGGAACAATTTACGTCACATTCAAAAAATATAATGTGGAACTTCAAAGTGTTGAACAATCTTGTGTGATTTTTTATGTTAAATACTGACAGTGAAGGTGAAACTGATGTTGGATGTAGGTAGTGTATTAATTACAGCTGACATGTTAGTACAGGTAAATGTACAAGAAAACGTTATTCTTGCACGTGATTTAAATTGGTTGTTACCACAAAACTTAAAATTGAGTTACATGTTTGTATTACTTGAGTATGTAAATAAATTTGTCACAATTACAGAAGCTATCTTTAGTTAATTACATAGTAACATATGATAAACAGTAAAACTGTGCTCTAATTATTTCAAATTGGAGTACTGGAACTTACGACCACCAACAACCGGAAATGCAATGTTGCTAAGTCTAACAGTAGGGCTTGTAAGTGTAGGAAACAGTGCTGTATTTGAAAACTGTCGTTTGTGGTAATTGTTTATAACAAGTCTGTTCAATGCCCAAAATAGTTTGCTTCCTGTCAACCAAAGTTTTATAACAGATGTCACCAAGATCGCGTGTTACAGGAAACTGTAAATATTCACCAGTACTTCAGAAATACTGAATTCAATGAAATAGAATAGAGAAAACTTATGTGAAGTGACCAATATAGTGAAATTTGGTATAATGTGTATGTCTGCTACAATGGCCATGTTACATACATTGTTCACACTTTAGAAGAACGAATTGATTGTACTTGTCTAGACACATTGACTAGTGTTAACACTTATACGGCAATATTAGAGTTAATATATCTACAAGACAGAGGATATTTGTAATGCCCTATTTCAGTTACTTAATATATAATACTAGTAATATTGTAATAAATATAATTGCATATTTTCCATCGGTAGGAAATGCTATGAAAATTAGTGCATCTTTATTAACACACCCCCCAAAATCACATTTTGAATGAAGAGATCACAATTAGCCCATTGTTGATAGAATTTTATCAAAATTTATTAAACCTCTGCTTAGCAGTTATTGCAAAACACGAACAAATACAAACTTTCCTACTAGGTATATACTTTGCATTCTAAACCACTGAGTAGAAAGACGCTAAAGTTTTTTTTTTTTTGTGTTTATAAGATATATACAGAGTTATTTAAAACTTACTATTCATTCTACAGATTGTCCGAAATCCGTTTTGAACATAGGAAATTAATAAGTGCGACAAGGAAGACATAAACAAAATGGGTAGCAGGACAAAGATAGAATGTAATCATGGCTAGGTAAATTTTTACTAAAATTAAGTCAATGAAACAAACAAACACTTCTGTCAAATATTTTATCTGTCATTAAGAGTATAAAGTGAGGTTTAAATAAGTAAAATAATTATGTGAATAGTAAACAATAGTATATTTAAATCTCACTTTATACTCTTAATGACAGATGAAATTTGACAGAAGTGTTTATTTGTTTCATTGACTTAATTTTAGTTAAAAAAATTAGCTAGCCATGATTACATTCTATCTTTGTCCTGCTACTCATTTTGTTTATGTCTTCCTTGTCGCACTCATTAATTTCCTATGTTCAAAACGGATTTCGGACAATCTGTATATTTAACATTAAAGAACAAATAAAACGGCTCTTTAATATTTGACGATGTCATAACATGTGTATAACCAAACATTTAACAATGACATCCATTGACAACTTACAAATCTCAGTGTTAAACCCTGAATCTTAGATTCCATTGACACGCGATAGCAGTGCCTCTATGGTTGTAAGTTTAGATAGAATGGACTACAGTGCCTTTAAATAGACAGTGGCGACAATACAACTAAGCCACACCCCCGCCGCCATATTTAGGCAAATTTCTAACGGGTGTTTATTTAAATCCATAATCAGAGTCGACTGTGATACGTGTGTTACGTTTGGCAGTACTGAAAACATTCGAGATTTGCAGGTTAAGATTCGCGTCAGTCTGTGTCAAATAACAAACAAAACCTAACCTGCTAACCTCGAATTTGACATAGACTGACAATACACTTCAGTACTGCCAAAAGTATAACACAAATCACAGGTGATTTAGCCTAAACATGGCGGCTAAAACCACGTGATCTAGGGAGCCAATCAAAAATAGGACACCCCATTGTCGCCACTGTCTATATAAAGGCACTGTTTGTTTGTTTGTTAATGGACAAGGTCTAGGCATGAGTACCAGGTACGTTAGACACCGACTGATGTGGTCATTTGGTCAAAGAGAATGGACAGACTTGTTATAAACAATCAACGCAGACGACGGTGAAAACATACAGCAAAAGTTGTTGAAAAATATGCCTTGTTTACGGAAACAAGTTTGTGTTACTGTTTGGGTAAGTCAAATAATAGATGCTAATGTCATAATTTTTTGAGTTTTCGAAAGTAAATCTGCAAGTTTGAAATATGAATTCGGATTTTGAACCGTCGAAAGCAGAAAATGGAATTTCACATGAAATTTTGGAAAATTTTGCCGAAAAAATCTAAAGCTTGATGCGTTTATGAATTGGTGCCGAGAAAAGAATGTAAAGAACGTGGCTGAAGTTGTTTGCATCATAGTGTCAGTCGTAAAAAAAAATATTGTACAATACCTGTTTATATTTAACAGATATTTGTATTTTATTTTATAGAAATGTACTTATCCTTTATCTAATAGACTTGTCTGTCTGGGACGCTGGTCCGTCCGGGACGCTGTTTCAGCAGCCAAACCGTAAGAGATAGAGAAAAAAGTTATGAAAGTTATATGTTTGGAATGGTCATGTCAGGTCAGGATCCGAATTTCAGTCACGTGACACTTCCGGTTTTCGAGAAATCACGTGATTTCCGTCCGTCCGGGACGCTGGTCCGTCCGGGACGCTGTTTCAGCAGCCAAACCGTAAGAGATAGAGAAAAAAGTTATTAAAGTTATATGTTTGGAATGGTCATGTCAGGTCAGGAACCGAATTTCAGTCACGTGACACTTCCGGTTTTTGAGAAATCACGTGATCTCCGTCTGTCCGGGACGCTGGTCCGTCCGGGACGCTGTTTCAGCAGCCAAACCGTAAGAGATAGAGAAAAAAGTTATTAAAGTTATATGTTTGGAATGGATATGTCAGGTCAGGAACCGAATTTCAGTCACGTGACACTTCCGGTTTTCGAGAAATCACGTGATTTCCGTCCGTCCGGGACGCTGGTCCGTCCGGGACGCTGTTTCAGCAGCCAAACCGTAAGAGATAGAGAAAAAAGTTATTAAAGTTATATGTTTGGAATGGTCATGTCAGGTCAGGAACCGAATTTCAGTCACGTGACACTTCCGGTTTTTGAGAAATCACGTGATCTCCGTCTGTCCGGGACGCTGGTCCGTCCGGGACGCTGTTTCAGCAGCCAAACCGTAAGAGATAGAGAAAAAAGTTATTAAAGTTATATGTTTGGAATGGATATGTCAGGTCAGGAACCGAATTTCAGTCACGTGACACTTCCGGTTTTCGAGAAATCACGTGATTTCCGTCTGTCCGGGACGCTGGTCCGTCCGGGACGCTGTTTCAGCAGCCAAACCGTAAGAGATTGAGAAAAAAGTTATTAAAGTTATATGTTTGGAATGGTCATGTCAGGTCAGGAACCGAATTTCAGTCACGTGACACTTCCGGTTTTTGAGAAATCACGTGATCTCCGTCTGTCCGGGACGCTGGTCCGTCCGGGACGCTGTTTCAGCAGCCAAACCGTAAGAGATAGAGAAAAAAGTTATTAAAGTTATATGTTTGGAATGGATATGTCAGGTCAGGAACCGAATTTCAGTCACGTGACACTTCCGGTTTTCGAGAAATCACGTGATTTCCGTCCGTCCGGGACGCTGGTCCGTCCGGGACGCTGTTTCAGCAGCCAAACCGTAAGAGATAGAGAAAAAAGTTATTAAAGTTATATGTTTGGAATGGATATGTCAGGTCAGGAACCGAATTTCAGTCACGTGACACTTCCGGTTTTCGAGAAATCACGTGATTTCCGTCTGTCCGGGACGCTGGTCCGTCCGGGACGCTGTTTCAGCAGCCAAACCGTAAGAGATAGAGAAAAAAGTTATTAAAGTTATATGTTTGGAATGGATATGTCAGGTCAGGAACCGAATTTCAGTCACGTGACACTTCCGGTTTTTGAGAAATCACGCGATCTCCGTCTGTCCGGGACGCTGGTCCGTCCGGGACGCTGTTTCAGCAGCCAAACCGTAAGAGATAGAGAAAAAAGTTATTAAAGTTATATGTTTGGAATGGATATGTCAGGTCAGGAACCGAATGTCAGTCACGTGACACTTCCGGTTTTCGAGAAATCACGTGATTTCCGTCTGTCCGGGACGCTGGTCCGTCCGGAACGCTGTTTCAGCAGCCAAACCGTAAGAGATAGAGAAAAAAGTTATTAAAGTTATATGTTTGGAATGGTCATGTCCGGTCAGGAACTGAATTTCAATCACGTGATTTTAAAAAATATTATTGTTTTTATTTAATACGCGATCTATTTGAAAAACGGTCTTTTTTGTTTTATTAAATGAGACATTTGTCTCACTGGTTGCTAGTTCTTAAAAATAAGGAAATAAATTCTATTCTATAAAAAAAATTCTACATGACCGGAAAGTATTTTGCAGGTCTCCCCAATCTACTATGTTCAACCTGCAAAACATTACTTTCCGGTTTTATAACGTAATAGTAATTTACGATGCAAGTAACGTCATCAAGCTTTTTACATTACGAGAGAATAGTTTGAATAAACGAGCGACGTTAAGAGCGAGTTCTTTAAAATTCTCGAGTAATGTAGAAAGCAGATAACGTTACGTATATCGTAACACGGTTTATTTTATCCTAAAATACTAATCTTTTTAAAAAATAGAAAAACTGGTTATTAATGCCACTTACAACAGCGAGTGGTGGTATCACTAGTAAGAGAAAAACTCAATACTGTATTGTTGGTAGCGCTGTCAGGTTATGTTAAATTTGAGATTTTCAGGTTAATTTTTGCGTCAGTTTGTGTCAAATAACAAACAAAACCTTCAGTGCTGTCAACATGTAATTAAATGCTAATAAAGTATCGTTGTTATTTTTCTTAACAACACTAGTGCTGTTAAATGCATCTTAACACAACTCGTTGCTAAGGAGTTATTGTCATAATAACATAATAGGATAAAATAAATTACTATTAACATACAATTATCATTTAAGAGGTGTTATTAAAAAAAAAAAACATTTTCTATTATACCTACTAATCCACAGATGCAGTTTTACATATAAAACTGGATTTAACATTTTTCCAATTTAAACAACTTGGTAACTGTTGCAGATTTTAAGACCTCAATGGTGTCCAAGGGAAAAATACTACACACTGTTTATCTATTCTAAGAACATGATTCAAAACAAAAGACTGCCAGTGGAATGTAAATTTATACTTTCGCCTTTGTTCTTATTTTGCATTTTACAGCAAAACTTTTTGGGTAAATTATTGCTTCTATGAACAGGGTGCTCGTCTCTCTCTATCATATTATCTAGATAATTTTGTAATTATAAAAATGGTATGGCCAGTTAAATTCTAAAAGTTGTCCTTGACACCGATTTGATAGATCCCATGTAAAATACAATATTACAAATTTCAAGTTACACTTGATTTAAAAGATATAAAACAAATGTGTATTCTTTTAAACAGTAGTCATAATAGGTTCTAAAGCAATGTTCGCAGCGCTACATTCCATTAAGGACTTTGGTCTGAGACGCAACAGGTCAGAGCCACATATATTTATCTCATACAGTTTACAAAAATTTAAGAAATACTACTGGGTGTCCTAAAATGAATTACATCTATTATGCTTTGAATTTCCCATAATGCAATCTCAAATTTTACTTGAAATTGGCAAGACTGTAAGTCTATGTCAAATTCAAGGTTAGTAGGTTAGGTTTTGCGTCACTTTTGACACAGACTGACGCAAAACCTAACCTACTAACCTTGAATTTGACATAGACTTACAGTCTTGCCAATTTCAAGTAAAATTTTAGATTGCATTATGGGAAATTCAAAGCATACTAGATGTAATTCATTGTAAGACACCCGGTAGAAATATCGTCTTCAAGTCACAGAATATTTACAAAGCTTTGAAAAATAATTTTAAGCTTTTACACGTTAGACAACATTGTACACCTCTACTAAGATTCTTACTATGTTGTTTAATATTAAAAATCTCACCTAGACTTCTTGAAAAAGTCATACAAGAAATAATAGAATAATACTTACCATATTACTGTTCAAGTGTCTAAGCAAAATAGCATTGCCATACAGAAGTGTACGGTGACCGGAACCAGTTCCTTTCCCCTACACAAATGCAAAAATGAAATATCTCACAGCTACTTCTACAAAACTGCTACTAAGCTTTCTCACAATTTCTTAAGAAGTCAAATCCAAGCTACTCCGCAACAGAACAACTACTTTCGCGTACTTAAGCTAGAATTTACAAAGCATAAATTGTGAAAAAGCTGCAGGCATTGAAAGCTAACTGCACATAACAGATCTACATTATAGGGCTTAATGAAAATCCTCCTTGTTCATTTACAGCCTGAATATGGAAGAGATTTTCACAAGCTGCTACTCAGTTATACGACCGGTGAGTTAACTGCCCATAAATCACGGCTGTTAAATTTAGTATTCTACACTTTGAAAATATTAAATCTACTAAAAGTGTTATATATATAAAAGGCCATATTTAATCAAGAAGAGGCTACTCCTAGAAGTACTACAAATACAGTGACATAAAATGAGCTATTTGCAGTATAGTCGTTAGTAATAGAACATTTGTTAATGACGTTAGTTGCATTAGAGACTCAATTCACTTTACCACGTTTTAACAATGCACGTTTTTCTACTTACTAAACTTTCTTGTTCCTGAAATGCAAAAATCATGCAGGTAATCACAGGTTGGCATACATATTAATGCTCTTGCTTACAAGTCATTCCATGATCAATGCTTGTTTTACATTCTTAAAAAGCAATCATTCTGAAAGCTTACGTTATAACCAAAACTATTAGTGCATTAAAGTGCGAGCAATTCAATGTATCGTTTGTATCTGAAACGATTATAAGCGTGGAAGGTTAAACTTATTTTATTTAACGATTTTTTTAATTTGACAAAACACCTGATTGGAATGGCCCGTAAGCTTTCTATTTAAATTCAATTCACTAATAATACAATCTCCCAATTTGAATTGTCTTCTAACAATATTTAACATTACATTAGTTTCTTAATTTAAAATTTACGTTAAGAAAATAAACAACCACTTAAGAAATATTAATAATAATAAGTTGCAAATTGAGAATTCAAAAATATAATTTCTCAATAAATAATATTACAAAACTACTGGAACACATTAGTAATAAAACCAAACACAAATCAAAATTATTTAAGAATGCACTCGGAAAACAAAACTCACAGCTTCGTAATCACTTAATTACTGGCATAATTAACCCAAAAAAAATAATGTGAGTTGACAGATTAATACAATTATAACGAAAAAATTGATGGCCTCTTACATCAATATACATATAAGCTATACACCCATTGCTTCATTTTAGGTTTTTACAATTGTTAAATGTTTTAAAATGTCATTTAACCTACCGTTTCGCTACCAGCTGCTGTGACTAATTCTTGCAGAGCTCTCACTGAGAGAGCTTGCTCGATTACAAACACACATTGCGAAAGGTCAGGGGGTATGTTCTGGAAAAGTAAAAGTTACACTTCGGCCGGTCTTCCAATTCGGCAAGCTAATACCTTATCTGCTATGTTTTCTAAGTAGCAATGTCGATTGCCGAAGCCTTCCGCAGCCAAGCATACACGTTCACCTGTTGCGGTACACGAAAGACAAACCATGTCTTCCTATAAATGTAAAAAAATATATTTGTTGTATAAAATGTAGCCATAACCACAAATTACGGCGATCAATTCTTAACTCACCGTCCGCAAGAATGAAACATCATCTTGTTCGGAGCCCCCTTCGGCCTCTGCCATTTTGGGGCTTCAAAAAGGTCTGTAAATATACGGCGACGCATTGAAAATCATGAATTTGAATGTTTTTCAGATCTTTCAAAATACTGCAGCAAAAAGTGTTACCAACGCACGGAAAGTTACTAAACCTAAGGAACTAAATATAACTAAATTTTACCATTAATTTTTTAAATTTAATATCCCAAAGCAATACTTTAAAAATTGATTATTTAATAGTACTTTTGAAACTTTAAATGTTAGTAATCGATTGGATATGTTTAAACAATTTCCATACCGAGGAAAGGTTAGCTGCAAATGAATAGCACATTTACTGCAATTGTGATATGCAAGCGCATTGTTAATTGATAAATATTTTAAAAATGCATATTTACCGATTTAAAACTAAAATTCTACATAAATAACAATCACACACACACACAGCTTAAACTTCGTGGTCTAGAGCTGAAAGCCTTTCCAATTATAAATAGAGCTGAGTGCAGTCTATTTTTAAATCAGCTGGCAGAACAAAATTAGACAACTCTTCTCCGCAATACAGGAAATACTGCCAAAATGCATAAAATTGTTACAATTCTTGACCTGCAAATCAGGAGATGCAATAACAAACACTGATTTAAACTTTTTATATTGAACCGAAATACACAAAATTGCAAATTTAACAGTTACATAATGCAAACATGACCAAGTCCAAATGCAATACAAAACTAGTGCAGCTATGTATTGTGTCTTTTTCAGTTTACCATTTCCAGCTATGTATGTACTTAAATTAATCCGAGACTATTACCTAGTTTCTGTTCGCACGAAAAAAAAACGTATTAGCTATTTTTGTGCATGTTTAACAACTGTATGTCCTCTATAATATTAAGAAAAACAAGTTTAATCGTATAAAACATATAATAGTAGTAGCAGTAATAATAATAATAATAATACGAATACCGACGATCATATAACATAATGTAATAACAATAAACTACTTATATAATAAAAAGTATAGCCTTGGTCATGTAAAATACTAATAAAACAAAAATTATCCTAATAATAAATATTTTTTGGTATGCATTGATATTTATTAACAATATACAATATGTACAGCATAAACATTTAGTATATTAATTATTAATAATTAAATATTTAAAACACAGCCGAAAATGCTGTTGACTATACAAAATTAAATACAGAAATCACGAATTGCCAACATGCAGTATGAGGTGGCCCAGTTGGCAGCCTTATGGAGCATCCAACAAAAAGATTTCCTTGCTAGCAAAACCACACAAATATTCACGAGGCTGCCAAGATGACCATTACACAGAAATTTCAATGCCGTTAATCGCCATTCCAAAAACACATCGGAAATTTGTCGTTTCTATATACATAAGTGTCTAAATCATAGCCGACCGACACTCCTTGTGCCCAACACCGTCTGCGCAGTTACAAAAAATACCATTTCAGCCAAGATATACACCGAGAATTTAACTCTGTCTACTAATTACTGGTGTTTTAATAATACTTGTTCCTCTCATTAACGATAAGTTATTTTGATTAAGATTTGACAAAGATTTTTTTGTATTATATCAGATTTTATATCTAAAATATTGCTGCTACACTATGCAAGAGATGTTAGCTACTGCTAGCCACACACATTTAATGAGGTATATCAAACGTATCGAATTGTAGACTCGACTTCTGTATTCTGATGTTACAACAAACATACGCTACAATAAGTTATTACGATATTCTAGGTTCTATGCAAAGCAGGAATTCTTTTGATTCGTAATGAGCATTTGATTTGTTTGTAAACCTGATAAAATGCCTGAAAAAAATGCACACTTTAGTATCTTCGACAACTATGAGTAACATGGACAAAAAAAGAAAACAGCTGAAATCTGGTTGTCATTATCTTAAAAATAAACTCATAGTGGATGCCAAAATAAACAACCAAACTACTGTAATAAATGACTTGAAAGACAGAATTATGCAATTTTGTCGCGGGCAATTTGTTATGGGCAACTACTTACTTGGGAACTCTAATAACTCGCTTCATGCCCCGCCAAATATACAGGTCATGGCCATCGTCTCCGCTTAATGTGCCTGTATGTAACAGATTACTTTCCAATACTAGAACCCTGAAAATAAAAATTGCAATCAAGATTTAATAAAAATTATAACAAATTAACGAATATGCTCCACATATTTAGTTTTTAAATGTCTCTAGTACATTTACTTACTTGTCGGATCCTAACAGTTTGTACGTCCTCGATTTATCTATTACATCTTGCGTTATATCACCATTTTTAAATGACCTTCCCAGAACTCCATGTTTATGGAAAGCCAATACACTATCAGGTAGACATACTGAAATACATAAAATTTTAAAGGCTAATCTGATATTTAACAACATTTTCTAATCTTACAACCGAAAATAAATTCAAATGCTCTAGATCAGCGTTTCTCAACCCTCTATGTCTAAGCAAAGTTAAAAATGGAAATTTTCTGGTTAAAACATTGGAATTTTTGGCACTCTTTTAGTTTACACCCCCACATACACCTAGTTTATGATTTTTGTAATTCGCTTAAATGTGGGTGTGTAAACTAAAATAATGTTTACGGGCACCTTATTTAGTTACACCCCCACCTACACCTGGTTTACGATTTTTGTATTTCGTTTACATGTGGGGTTGTAAACTAAAATAAGGTTTACGGCAGATTATTTAGTTTACACCCCTACCTACACCTGGTTTACGATTTTTCTATTTTGCTTAAATGTGGGGGTGTAAACTAAAATAATGTTTACGAGCAGCTTATTTAGTTTACACCCACTTTTTTCCATTGTTTTGTATTGAAGCATTATGATTTTAATTGCGAGGTTAGGTTAGGTGAGTTTAGGTTAGGATAGGTTAGGCTAGGTTAGGTAAGGTAAGTTGGCGTGTTGTGTCTGGGGTGCGCGCACGGCGGTAGGTGGCACTGGTGGTGGATTGGCTTGTTACATTCTCTTTGCAAATAGCAGAAGTTCATAAACGTGAATAACGTGTTTTACTTAATTTTCAATAAAAAGTTTGGGGTGTAAACTAATTTAGTTTAACATATACTATAATTTAGTCTACACCCCCACATATAACTGATTTCTGATTTTTCTATTGAGCTTAAGTGTGGGGGTGTAAACTAAAAAAGTACCCATAGACTATAATTTAGTTTACACCCCCTAAATGTGGGGGTGTAAACTAAAAAAGTACCGAATTTTTCTGCATTCCCAAGTTTCGCACTGATATAGACACCTAAAGATGTTACTTGTATTTAGTTTTCTCTGCTCCATGTTCAATAATTTTTATTTACGACCCAGCAAAATCGGTTACTTATAACCAATTTTTGAAGTTGTGCCACTCTACAACCCAAGGTCCATAAAGTACCGTCTTGTTTGTCACTTTGACAACTAGAGACAATTAGTGACATGGTAGCTTGCCAAAATTTATAAAAATTATAAATCCGATTTTAATTGTGAATATTCTGGCTTCTACGAAATAGTTATGAACCAAGAGCATAAGAAGGTGCTTATGGCCCGTGGCGTAAAAATTAAAGCCCATAAACACTAGTTATGCACGAGGTGCATACAATATTTTACATACGGATCGGAATATTCACAAATAAAAACAGGTTTATAATTTATAACTATAGGTATAAAGTGACCAATTCCGTCCGGTCATACATTAAATGTTGTATGCACCTCGTCTATAACTGGCGTTTATGCCCGCTGTTGCATTGGGCTCTAACTTTAACGTCGCCGGCAATAAAAATCTCCTTACACCCTTGGTACATAAACAACGACTATAGTTTGTTTGCCATTATTTTATATATTTAAATAAAGTGTTCATTTATGCAGTTAAAATATTGTTGTTAGAACATTCGCGACTTTCTTCATGACCTCTTGACACATTCCTCGCGACCCCCTTTGTGATCGCAATCTGCCGGTTGAGAAACCCTGCTCTAGATTAAACATCTGAAAATATCAAATGTTTTTATTCTTTTGTTAGTTAAGAGTTACAGTAATTTAAAAAAATTATACTACAGTGAAATCTCCCATAAGCGGACACGCACGGTGCCAACGTTTTTGTCCGGTTATTAGAGGCGTTCGCTTAAGAGAAAAATTTATTTTTATGTTTAAAAAAGTTGTATTATGCAAAGGTATACGCGCTAACAATACAGACAAGAATATAAAATAATTTGTAACAAAGTTATGTAATAGTTGTTACAAAATCTAAAATACTCATTTGACGTAAGGGTTTTTCTGACTGTTTATTATACTTTCCCCATGTATTTCTAAATATTTTAACAGTTTGAATACTTTAAAGTCATTACTTTCTTTAGCAAAGCATTTAAAAATGTTCACTGTTAATGCTTCCGTGTGGGTCTTGATTACATTCTCACAAATTTCTAAGTCGCAATCGTTTTCTAATTTTGCCAACTGCACATCAACGGCAGCTGATTCACCTGAAATTTTGGTTACATCATCTTCCTCGCTTATTTCCTTGTCAATGTTTATAAATTCGTCAGGGTCGACGTCTTCGATTTCTGGGATACTCCTTTACAGTTCAGCCATTACTGATAAGGGTAAATCGTTTTCTGGTTCTAATTGATTACACTGGCGTAACTTGATACCCGCAGACTCCGCGATCGCGACGGCCCTGAGCCTAGTTTTCTTATTCTTTCATTCAATAAAAGCAAGCAGGAAAAATTCTTGCTATTTTTATTTTTATCATAATAGGCTGCCCACGCAAAAAGTAAAGTAATTTTGAATTGCAGACCTCTAAAATCAAGCGACATGGATTGTTTTGTAATAATATTGCGCATAGGGTAATGAAAGTATCGAATTTCCTGCAGTCGTAACGCTGATTTGAGTTGACTTAATACCGCCCGTATTGCAAAAGAATTCTATATTTTAACAACATGATCATTAAATGTTGGATTTATGGATTGTTTTGACGCCTCACGACATTAGCTGGGCCTGCATTTTGAAGTGTCCGTACAAGAGAGATTCACAGTTTAAAAATTGTCGAAAAATGGTGTCAGTGTCCGTTTAAGAGAGTGTCCGTTTAATAGAGAAACTTTTATTAGTAAAGTTAATGCAAGCAAGTTGGTTCCCAACAAAATGTCCGTGTAAGAGAGGTGTCCGCTTATTAGAGGTGTCCGGTAAGAGAGATTTCACTGTATATACAGATTGTCCGAAATCCGTTTGGAACATAGGAAATTAATGAGTGCGACAAGGAAGACATAAACAAAATGAGTAGCTAGACAAAGATAGAATGTAATCATAGCTAGGTAATTTTTTAAACTAAAATTAAGTCAATGAAACAAACAAACGCTGCTGTCAAATATTTTATCTGTCAATAAGAGTATAAAGTGAGGTTTAAATATACTATTGTTTACTATTCACATACTTATTTTAATTATTTAAACCTCACTTTATACTCTTAATTACAGATAAAATATTTAACAGAAGCGTTTGTTTTTAGTTTAAAAATGTATCTAGCCATGATTACATTCTATCTTTGTCTTGCTACTCATTTTGTTTATGTCTTCCTTGTCGAACTCATGAATTTTCTATGTTCCAAACGCATTTCAGACAATCTGTATATTATTTTATCTACAAAGCGTAGCCCTATCAAAAATAAAAGAAAAAACATTGATAATATATTCCAAAAAATTGTTATTTTTTATTTCTTTGCATAAAAGTAATAAATGTGACCAAAATGGTGTATAAAGAAATAGAATTGAAAAAACGAGCGTACAAGTTTTACGCAGACAATATTATTCACAAAAAATTATTTATCTTGTAGCAGTTTACGCAAGCAAAAATGTATCCAAAAGAAATTTGTGTAAAATTCTCAGACGTTTTGGGCATTAAATTACTGCAGAATGAAAGCTATGAAAAACTAACTAAACGAAACAATATCTATACGTTTGGTGATCAAAAAATTCAGTGAAGTTATATACAGGATGTTCATGTATATGTTAACATACATTTTTATTATTATCATAATAGCCAGCCCGTTCAATCCCACAGTTGGGCAAAGGCCTCCCCCATTGACTTCTATTGGGTCTTATCTGTTGTCGCCAGCCACAATCTAGGCCCTAATTGCTCTTCTAGCTTGGTACACCATCTTACTGTTGGCCTTCATCTTTTGCTTTCTCCATCTCCACTGACAGCCGTTTTCTAGTTCTCATTTAATTTTTTTGGTCGATCCCGTTTCTTCTATTATAGTTTCTATTTTTTGTTTTTTTTCCTTATTTCGCGCTTTGTTAATTTATTTAGTTCACAGAATTCTATTTTATTTAGTATTCCTGGTTTCTTTTTCAGTTCTGCTCATTCCTTTATTAACTTCTTCGTTGCGTCTGAGGTTTTTTTGTTGTTTTTTAACACCTTGCTGATATTGTGTATTTTTTTTGGTCTTTTGTAATACACTCACCGGCAAGAAAAACGAAGCACTTGCATTTTTTGATTAGATTTAAAATTGTATCCCTTTGTGATGTTTTATTATTACATTTATTATTATACATTTAACATTATAACATGTATAATAAATGTATAATAATAAATGTAATAATAAAACATCACAAAGGGATACAATTTTAAATCTAATAAAAAAATGCAAGTGCTCCGTTTTTCGTGCCGGTGAGTGTATAAGTTCTATGTGGTTGTAAATTTCTTGTACTCCGTTCTCTTGTATTATTTGTACATTTTCGGTCTTGAGATTGTTTTTGAGATTTTCCTTTATACTTAGCTGCATCCATTTCTTTGTTTTTTTTTTTGAACATTTGTAGTTTTTTGCCCATATTTTATTTTCTGTATTTATCTGTTTTTATAGTTATCAGAGAGCGTACCATTCTGTGGTCTGTTTCGAATTCTAGTTGGTTTATAACTTCTGTATTTTAAATTATTTCTTTGTTGTTACTAAGTACGTAGTCAATTTTGTTTTTATCCAACCTGTTTGGAGATTTCCATGTCCATCTCCTTACGCTGCATCTTTTGGAAAACATATTTGTTATAAACAGTTTGTGTTAATAGCAAAATTAATTAGGGCCGTTCCTTGCTCATTTCTAGACCCGCAACCATATGGACCTGTTGCAGCTGCATCTTCTCTTTCTTTCTGTCCTATTTTGCTGTTGTAATCTCCCATTACTAGAATATATTTCGACCACCTTCGTTCTCTCTCCTCTACATCCTCGTAGAACTTCTCTGCCTCTTCCACTGTAGCCGAGGAAGTTGACGCATAAATTTGGATTATGAACAGTCCTGTTTTGGGTAATTTTAATCTTACTGTTGCTACTCTGTGTGACTGACCATAAAACTTTTCGATTATCTCTTTTCTGTCCTTATTTACTCAGAATCCGACTCCTCCTTTACCTTCTTTTTCTCCTTTAAAGTATAGTAGGTGTCCTGTTTTTCTTTGTATTATTGTGTTGCCTTATCTCCGCCATTCCCCCCATGCGATCTTTTCCATGGCGTTTTCCGTTTCTATCATTCTTTCCTGCGATTTTAGGTTCTCATATTTATTGTGGCTATTTTCAAGTTAAGTGTGTTGCTTGTTTTCTTCGGGGTTGCACTTTTGTGCTTCTGTATTTGGGTAGAGTTTAGGTCTCTTGCTCCCCTAGCGATCAACTTCCTGGGGAGTGTTATTTCTGCACTTTTTTCCGTCGCAATTGCTTGTGTCGTCTTCTTTTGGGTAACTTCTATTGGCTTTGGTTACCACGATTGATCGTTCATCTCAAAACTGATCTATTAGCTCTATTCCTGAAACTACTTTCTTTTTCCTTCCTCTCTTGTTGCGATGATTTTTATTATTAGATAGAAAAAAAATTTAAAACAAAAGTTGTGGGGTTTTATCGTTTCCAAATATATACAGGGTGTTTACGGCCTTCTCTGTATCCTTTTAAGGGGTGATAGTACACCTCAAAAGGATGTGATAAACCTTAAAACGCCTTGGTGAAAGTTGTCTAATAAGCGAGATAATAATTTTAGTTTTTACTTTAAACGATTAACTTGTTTTAAAATCTAGTAATCAACTGCTTAATCAGCATTTTCCACTACAAAAAGTTATCAACGTGTTGTTATATACAAAGTCTGGTGCGGCGTACCAACGAGCCTTTATACTCTGCAAGGCCCAAACCTTGGTGATAAATTTCCACCACTGCTCCTTGCATAAAAATAATAAAACTTTTTGTCAAACAAAGGCGATAGTAAAGATTAAGTATTGATGACAACTTTACTACCAAATAAATAAACTAAGTAACAATTGAATTTTAAAACAAGTTAATCGTTTAAAGTAAAAACTAAAATTATTATCTCGCTTATTAGACAACTTTTACCAAGGCGTTTTAAGGTTTATCGACTCCTTTTGAGGTATACTGTCGGAGAAGAGTGTAAACGCCATGTTTAATATGTCTGTTTTTGATATATTCAACTTTTATGCTACCAGCTGTTTAATCATTTGGCAAAGAAGAAACAAACTAGAATACATTCAACTTTTCTGCTCTGAATATCCTATTCTTAATAATTAACTTTATTGTTAAACGAATACTTTTTGAGGTATTTAAAAAACAGTTTGAGCAAATGTCTACTTATTGTACGATGTGTTTCAATTCTCTCCTTCACACGCCTGAATTTTCCTTATTAACTTTCTAATCGCTTTCAAATTTTGGTCAATTATGCTACCCTTAAAAAGGGTTCTTTTCAGAATATCTAAATAACTTTGTTACAAACCAGCAATTCACAGGATCAAAATATTAAAAATTTATTAATTATATACAGTGTGTTCACGGATTGAGTTCGGATAAAGTGTAAATGACAAAAAAATTTCCTGGTCGATGCTAAATATTCTAGAAATCACTCCTGCTTGTTCTCAAATCAAGATTTTGAGAAAACTCAATCAAATTAATTAATTTCTAGTATTGATTTTTAAAAAATGGTCGATAGTAAACTGCCTTTATTAGAAGAGATAACAAAAAAAGTTAAAAAAAAAGTTGTTTAGAATTAAGACAAGTTTTTTTTTTTTGGAATTGTTATACAGTATGATCGAAAACTTTTAACCTCTAGAAGGCTGTGGAAAAAAATTTTGTTGGCTGTCGTAGTAGAAAAGTCATATTGGCATTTTATATCTGTCAGGTTAAGGTTATATCAGGAATGTCATTTTAAGAAACACAAACTTTTTTGTTAAATACTTAAAAATGTTAGTAACAAAAACAATTTGGCTGTAACAAACTGGCTCCCAAGTGTGTGGCCTTGTTTTGCCCACTTGAGGGTCTGTTTTGTGTTGTTAATAACATTTTTGGCTGTAACAGGTTTTACATTTTTCTAATACAAAAAATCTGGTCTTTAGTAATAACCCAAGGAAATAAGTGACATAATCAGAAGATCATTACCAGGAAATAATCTTGTGGATTATTAATTTAACCTACAATAAAAACAACCTACCTATACTTTCAATTTTGAAGTCAAACTTCAGTTCGGAAATCTGCTTCTTATTGACCCTAAGTCGCCCCTGGGGAGTAACAATCTTAACTACATTATCATAACAAACTAAAATGGAGTCTTTTTCTAGCTGAGTAACATTGACTATGTTGAGATTTTCTCTTTTTGGTATCACCGTAGCAGTGCCGTCCATGTCCTGCAGCTCGTCCGAGTGAAACCAACTGGCCCCTACAAGCCACGATTATAAGTAAAATTCACAACCACACTAAAACCACTCACCAGAATTCATATTGATGAGATCCAACTTAAACCTATTCGGCTGGTACGCCTGCTTGACAGACACGCACACTACTGGATACTCCAGCTCCGGCGTTATGATCATTTCAAAAACGTTTAAGGGATTCGGAAGAACACACTCAACATGCTAAAATAAAAGCAGTTTACAAACGCGACCGTCTTAAAAGGAAAAACGCACCTTTAACAGCATGAACTTGTTCAGCGGATCGTACCACTGCATTAAGTAAATACCAGTAGCTGTAGCCCCACACAGGTACTTGTAGCCATTGTAAGGATTCCTCGCAACACAGCAGCGCACCGTTCCCCGTGTGTCAGGCACGCGGGTTGTCAGAGCGAACTTGCGGGGCACAAACCGTTCGGGAATCCTGTTCATGTGCAGGCTAAATCTATGAGACTGTTTGTTTTGTAAACCGAGCAGGTCGTGCCTGTAGAGGTGAGGAGTTTTTCCTGCAATTCAAAAGCTAGAGCCGCAAAGACGCAATTTGTGTTTTTTTTACCTGTAAGCGTCATAAGAACATCCTTAATTACGTACATCCATACTGTTCGCCTGTTGTATAACTGATCAATGCATGTTTCATGAAGTTCGTTAAGATTGAGGTTGTAGATGCCCTCTTCTGCGCCGATAAGTATGTGCTGGTCCCTAGTGTCGGGATGGATCCACGATGCGGTACAATGGATCCGTAATGGACAACCGTTAAACACCTTTGAATAAAATGTACGTTTTTAAAGTACAATAATTAAATTACATGTAATTACTAATGTTATTAAACAAATTTACACATAACAGCTGAGGAGCAGTAGCAAACCTTTTAAGTTTGAGACGGCACCGGCGTAGCTTCAGGTTAGGATTTAAAAAAATACATTGGAATGATGAGTCACATGGATTTTTTTAGCGTTACAATCCTATAAACCATATCTATAGAACCAACTATGTGCTGTGTGGGTAGAAACACGCTTTTAGAACTATATTAAGTGAAAGAAGAAAAGGAAACAGACATTATAAACTGAAGACTAGCGATATGTTAATTTTAAGTTACAATTTTGGAATTTTCCATTCCTAGAAAATATAGACAACAAAACAAATTCAGCCAACTACAAATGCACGTATCTGTTGTAGCAAGTCGATAAGGTAGCTCAAGTAATTTTTGCACCAGTTGTAATAAGAAAAAATCTAGTCAATGACGATTAAACAAGGTAATGATGGAATTTTATGTCAGTGCCAATAGAGCTGTTCCACATCACAGTAGCAGTAGCATTAATGCCAGTTCGCTCTAATGACAGCTTGTACAATCACAGTAAACGGTAGAGGTAAAAAAATTTAACTCTGACAAGCTTTTAACATTTTGTTGTACAATAGGAAGCAGAAAACAACCCTCTATTTGTTATAGTAAGCACGTAATTATTTTTTATTCATTTGTGAAAAATGTAAAACAAAACACGCATTACGTATGTAAATGGCTTTATTGCTTCTTAAAATATTCACCTTTAACATCTATACACTTTTGCAGTCGATTAAATCAATCTTCAAAACACCTTTTCCACTATGAACGAGGTGCCTCAGAAACAAGCAATTTAATCGCTTGAACGGCCTCTTCAGGCGATGAAAAACGCTACCACACATTTTATTTTTGATGTATCGGAATAAGAAGAAATCATTGGGTGATAAATCTGGACAATGAGTCATTAATTCAATGTTGTTACCGGTCAAAAACTCGACAGTTCGTTTTTCCGAAGACACAAGCAATAATTTTTTTCGAAACGCTTTGTAAACACACCACTTTTGTCGGTTTAGGTTCACTTTGAAACACCCATTCAGTCAATTGCTGTTTAGTTTCAGGCTCATATTGAAACAATTTTTTGGCTTAGCCTAATTGTTTCGCCATTTATCCAATTGTTTCAGGCTTAACCTGTATATTTTTAGTTGAATTATAAATCCTTTTGCATTTCAAGTTCTTCAATTTTCCAAACCAACGCATTTTGTGCCTGTATCAAGTTCCTATCGTTTGCACGATGCCCTCTCGACCTCCGCTATCTCTTATCAGAGTCCGAGTCTTCCTGTGGGCTTGAAATTTTCGTACCTGGCACTTGCTGTCTTCGCTTGAGCCCGCCGATACCGGCGCGGCTGAGGTTTGATTTTAATTATGTCAAATTACGTGCGCTCAACCAATTTTAATGAGCAGTGTGTTTTCTAAGGGCTGATTATGATCAGGTACGATTGCGCTTTTCTGTCTTATTATCCCCATAGTAATTATATTTTTCTTAGCTCTTAATTATCAGTTTCAACCACGAGTTTATCTCGGAGGCCAAGTCGCTAACCTCATCGCACTTTCGACACCCGCTGGGTTCGGAGTATTTGCCGCCTTTTGGAGATGTTTCGAAGCAATTTTCGGCGCATCCATGGCGATTTCAACAAGGGTTGTTGCCGTTTACGTCCAGCTTATGTTTCGAGGTTAGTTAGTGCTATTCCGGAATTATTTATCAACTTATCTTGAATACCTGGTTTTTCCATTTAAACATTTTAAACCCGTAATGATTTGGAATTTAAATTCATATATTTTGCCATTATTTACATGTAACGTTTAATTTCATACATGCTCTTGTTTTACATTTAAATTTTTATACTTATATTTAATTATGCTGTATTTAAAGTTGCTATTTTGATGTGTATTTCGACCCTCTGTAAAAGGTACAGTCACGCTTTTTTATTTCAATAGCCTAAACAGAAGATATTATTAAATGATTGAGGTATGCATATCCCATGAATAATTTGAATTTAGAGTTATTAAAATAACCCAAAAGGGGTTTTTAATTTTATGCGTGTCGCAACCTTCAGTTCACGTACACAATGTTGTTATAAAATTGTTTGCATTTTAATTATTCTGATAATTTACTACTGACACTTCAAGACTTTTTTTATTGCTTATTAATTAAACGCTAGTCACTTGTAGTTTATTTTTCTTATTATTTGAAATCTTTTGATTTCTGGCGCCCATTTCCATTTCCTGTCCTTTTTTGAAGACATTCCAGGGTACATAGCTGATGATTTGAACCGACGATCTAAGGCCGCCGATATTTGAGTTAGCTAGGGCCATTGCGGTGAGTAAAGAGTTTTTTTAGAGCTGCCGTGGTGTATAAATGGTAGGGGGGTTGATCTGCGATTTTTTTTACTACCATCAATTATTTTAATTAGTCAATCGCAGGTCGGCTTCTTTATTGTTTCAATATGAATATTCATATATATCCATGTTATACCGGGTGTCCACTTTCAAACTGGAACATAAGGATTTAACATTGTTTTTAACAGTTTTATGGATTCCTGCTTGCCAATTGAACCTACAGAAAATGTTTTGGTATCAATGGAAAGAGAAAATTATTGCGCATCTAATGGTTTTAAAAATTACATTATTTTTGTTTTGTCAATTTTCGTTGAATAATATTAATCAAAAGTTTTCATGTTTATGAATATGAGTTGCCTTGACTTGAAAACAGTTGACAGCTATACTCAAATAATTTGTTATTTGATGACAGTCAGAGTTAGTTCAGTAGTTTTTACTTTATAAAATGGACGATTACTCGAACCAAGAGAGAGTTTCTATCATAAAACATATTACAGTGGGGTTAATTTGCGTAGAGCGAGAGATTTGTTTTCCGTAAAATTTGACAACAGTTCAATACAGCACAAGACAAATTAATTGGTCGTGAATTAAATGTGTCAAAGTCGGCGGTATCTAAGACATTAAAGAAGCACAGATATCCATACAAACCACAATGTCATCAGGAAATATTTGAACCAGACGAAGAAAGTAGAAATGTATTTTGTGAAGGAATGCAAGAACGTGTCAATCAAGATCGTCGTTTCTTGTCATCAATATGTTTCACAGATGAATGTACTTTTACTTTAAACAACGAATCCAACGTGCAAAATACTAGATAGTGGGCTCAAGAAAACCCAAGAATTAATCTGTGTACAAGAACCCAATACCCTCAAAAAATTAATATTTGGGCTGGGATTTATAATAACAAAATTATCGGACCGTTTGAACTTGGTGGAAATTTAAATTCGAAACAAGAGTGATCCATTTTGTGTGTGGAGATAATTTTGAGGTTAGCTATCAACAAAAAAGTCACTTATAAAGATTTGAAAACCCCACTACTGGCTTACTTGCGTCGCCCTGAGTCGATTGACACCAAAATCAGCCAATTCAGCCCACGGGTTCGCTCTCAAAGTGGCATCAAGCAAGCAAGCAAGCAATGAAAATTATTATGTCGGATTAATTGTGAAATTGTTTATGTATATAGTCCAGTCATTGAAGGTTTTCCGCTCCGAATTCTTTGAACCTTGACCGATTGACGTGAAATATGGTGAGTGGTTAGGGGATGGCTCAAAGAGCAAAAGTGACATAGCGTCGATGTGCGCTTTTACCCTGAGAGTGGATACCACCCCTTCTCGGGGGTGGAAATTGTTCACTTAAAATAACCCCGTAAATGGATAGAGGGTCAAATTCTAAGTAAAAAATGTTCTATATAGTTTTTTCGATAGATCGATATTTTTCGAGCTATTCGCGATGGAAAACTTAAATTTTTCGTGATAAAAATGTATGTTTTTGGACGGTTTTTCGCGAATAAGTCGAAAACTTCGCGTTCTATCAAATAAGTTGTAATAACAAAAAATGAAGCTCAGAAAACAGGAAAGAGATTGGTTTTTTTATGAATGCTCTAGGTCCAAAATAAAAGAAGTTATGGCTCGTTGAAGAAGATTTTTTTTTGCAACAAATTGGTTCGAAGTAATCAACGTTAATTAACGAAAAACCGATGCATTTTTCGGGAAAAACGTATAGAACATTTTTTGTAGTGATTGAAAAGACCTTTAAAATGAGCACTGTTAAAAGTCGATTGCATTATAACTAAGCGAGTTACGATGCAAAAACGGTGGGCCACTCGAATTTTTGAGAAAAAAAAATGAGCGATAAAACCCCAGCCATTCCACTAGATTTGATATTGACCATTATCCCTTTACAAATTACTTTATTTTAGTATTACTTATGTAATCCAAAAGTTTGGGCGGGTTAGAATGCGTATTTTTCGAAAAAATTATGATGAAAGTGGAAAACGTATTTTTCAAATTTCTTAAAAAAATACCTTATTTTGAAAATACCTAAAACTAAAGAAAAAAACGTAAAAAATAATATAGTACAAAAATGTGGATTTTTTCTTAACGAACATTTTAGGTTTTTTTTAATTTCTGTAGGAAAAAAAATAACGGAGATATAAATGTTAGAAGTTTGCATTATAGTGCGCGGACCACCCCTCCCGAGCCCTTCAACCCTTTACTTTTTGAATATGCAAAGTCTGAGCATGTCGAAAAACTTTTGGATTGCATGAGTGATACTAAAATAAAGTAATTTGTAAAGGGATAATGGTCAATATCAATTTTGGTGGAATGGCTGGGGTTTTAGCTCTCATTTTTTTTCAAAAATTCGAGTGACCCACCGTTTTTGCATCGTAACTCGCTTAGTTATAATACAATCGACTTTTAACAGTGCTCATTTTAAAGGTCTTTTCAATCACTACAAAAAATGTTCTATACGTTTTTCCCGAAAAATGCATCGGTTTTTCGTTAATTAACGTTGATTACTTCGAACCAAGTTGTTGCAAAAAAAAATCTTCTTCAACGAGCCATAACTTCTTTTATTTTGGACCTAGAGCATTAATAAAAAAACCAATCTCTTTCCTGTTTTCTGAGCTTCATTTTTTGTTATTACAACTTATTTGATAGAACGCGAAGTTTTCGACTTATTCGCGAAAAACCGTCCAAAAACATACATTTTTATCACGAAAAATTTAAGTTTTCCATCGCAAATAGCTCGAAAAATATCGATCTATCGAAAAAACTATATAGAACATTTTTTACTTAGAATTTGACCCTCTATCCATTTACGGGGTTATTTTAAGTGAACAATTTCCACCCCCCGAGAAGGGGTGGTATCCACTCTCAGGGTAAAAGCGCACATCGACGCTATGTCACTTTTGCTCTTTGAGCCATCCCCTAACCACTCACCAAATCTCACGTCAATCGGTCAAGGTTCAAAGAATTCTGAGGTAATAGCATATTTTTACCTTCAACGACTGGACTAATAGCAATAATGCTAATAAAGCTATTTTCATAAAAACTCCCTCTTCGTTCGAGTAATCGTTGATTTTATAAAGTAAAAACTACTGATCTAACTCTGAATGTCATCAAATAAATTTGAGTATAGCTGACAACTGTTTTCAAGTCAAGGCAACTAATATTTAAAAAACGTGAAAATTTTTGATTATTATTCAATGAAAATTGACAAAAATATTTACATTTTTGGTACTATTAGGGCCGGTTGCAGAAAGCAATGTTAAGTCTGGTGTTAGCTAACGCGACGTCAAAGTGAACAAAAACGAATCAAATCTCAAATGCTTATGGTAACTAATACATTAGTAAACAAAATTTGATGCGATTTTGTTCACTTTGACGCGACGTTAGCTAACACCAGACTTAACATTGCTTTCTGCAACCGGCCCTTAGATGCGCAATAATTTTTTCTTTCCATTGATACCAAAACATTTTCTGTAGGTTGAATTGGCGAGCAGCAATTCGTGAAACTGTTAAATACTACTAAATCCCTATGTTCCAGTTTGAACAACCACCGTCGAATTTTTTTAGCATTTCCTTGCACCACTTGACACGTGCCTGTTTTTGATCGTCTTTCAAATTGTGAGATATACAACAACTGCAAAGCTTCCTGACATGCAACTGATCATGCAAAATCGTATTTGTTTTGCCGCAATGCCTAAGGATAACCGTACTATCTTTAACGCAACCCCACGAGTTGGAAATGTGAGATAATTATCGAGGAAGATGTAACCAGAGAACTCTTACAAAACTTGAAGCTAAACTAAGCAGCGGGCCATGACGAAATACAAAACTAACAAAGATCATGCAACAAAGCTTTCAAAAAGGCAAATTACCTTAGCAGTGGAAAGAAAGTGTGGTTCCAATTTATAAGAAAGCAGATAAGTTGAATCCAGCTAACTATCGTCCGTATCGCCTGTAAATGCATGTAGCGTATTATTGTTACCCAAGTGAGAAATTTTTGATTGCAACAGAACAATACGGATTCATTCCGCGCAGATGAACAGTGTCTAACCTGCTATCTTGCATAGACAAGGGGACGACACTCAATGTAAATACTTGGATTTTGAGCAGGCCTTTGACAGAGCCCCAATTCAACATCTTATAGCCAAATTAAATCATCTTGGAATTCGTGGCAATCTGTTAAAATGAATTGAAGACTTTCTAACAAATAGGAAATTCTGTGTAAGGTCAGGCAAGTCAAAGTCACAGCCAAAATTAGTAAGGATCGGTCCTCTCGCCCACCCTATTCACGCTCTTCATGCTGGACTTAAGGCCATAAAATCTATTGTATTATTTTTCACTGACGACGTCAAATGTTTTGCTAACCCTTTAACCAGCTCAGGACAACTTCAACAAGAACTACACAGAATACACTAGTAAACCAGGAACTGGTTGATTAATTTAAATGCCAGCAAGTGCACTATTTTGTGTATTGGAACCTAGGACAGCCTACTACACTGATGGCGTTCCTGTTGCTACTTTCAGTGAAGTTGCTACTTTCAGTGAACAGCAAGACCTTGGAATACTGGGAGTCCCATATAACCGAAATTGTTAAAACTGTGGTAATCTACATCAGTGCTTCTCAAACTATATGTGGCGGACCGGTATTATTTTTACTAATGTATGACGAACCGCTACATTTATTAACAAATGAAACAATAACGGAACATGAGTATTTTATCCAGAAACTTGTAAAACCTATATATAAACATAAACAGTTCAACCAGCTTCGTACAACGCTGCCTTAATGTGATAAATGGGTTTGCTTATTCTTGGTCAATTTCTCCATCCGTGGTTTAGTTCACAACAGCTCCACGCGAAATGGGGGATGAATCTTCATACTATTGCTATATTTTGTTTTTATTACACTCATTGTTGAAAAGCCAATCTCACAGAGGTAAGTGGTGATGAATGGAAGCAGTTTTTTCAAGGCAATATAATCAGCAGGGAGGTACAATTATTTCCTATAATGACAGGTAAGTCACCTGTAACTGGAACGAATGGATTACGCACCCATACATTTTCTTTGCGCGGATCTTCTTCTGTTTTAAAGAAAACTCGACACGTTCTGTCAAGTTAGTTAATAAAGTGTTTGCTGACGTCATTTGTTAGAGATGTGAAACATATAGTAACAACTATTATTTGAGTAAGTAAGGTTAGGAGTATCAAACACGGAAACATTTAGCTCTAATTGTTGAATATATCGATAAATAGGTTGAAATATTGACAAAAAGCATATACGGTGTGAAGAGCAAGTGATATTTAATAGGCACAAATAAAGGTTTTGAAAAGAAAATAGCAGAAATATAATAAAATAGGTTATTAGCGGAGTGCTGATTTTTGAGGTTAGTGAGGTGGCAAAACGGATAATGCTGAAGCAGAAAGATAACTGCACAAGTTGCAAGCGGTCTGCAACCGACCAGATTGTGAATTGCGTGAAGTATGGGAAAACCTATCATACTGGTTGGTGGTAAAAGACTAAACAAAAACAAGAACTACGAAATCTCTCCTGATTCTCTGCGATTTTATTGCTGCAGACCGAGTCCACCATTTTCTGTAAGGCCTGTTAATACTGCTTCCGGTGAATCTTCACACGAAGTTATGACCAGCGGCCAACAAAACCCCGACTTTATGGAGCAGTTTAAGAGAGAACTTGCAAAGCTTCGTAATGATCTCAAGCAGGACTTCACGACTGAGGTTGCGGGAGTGACGTCAAGACTAGACTCACTGTCTGCTGATGTGAAGAAAGGTAACGAACAAATCAAGTCCCTCACCCAGAAACTGAAACCGGTCAAGGAGAACAACGTCGAAATCACAAAACGACTCAATGGGATTGAGAATGAGTAGGAAAACCTCCCGACAACTCTGTCTCGAATGACTGAAACTCATGAGGGAGGACTCTCCAACCAACTAAAGATGACCCGAGCAGCCATAGAAGAGATAGAAGAACGCTCACGTCGTGCCAAGAATGTGATTATTCTCGGAGTCGAAGAGAGCAAGGAGGCTAATCCCATAGCTAGAAAGGAAGCAGACCACCTCAAGGTTACTCGACTACTACAGTCCCTTCCCCTGAACTTGGACATCCCGGAATCACTCCCTAACCAATTGAGTCATGCTCAGTATATTTGCTTGGAAAAGCCGACGAACAGACCACTTAAAGTCTCATTTGACAATCCCCAACTTCCCCTCGCCATTCTAGCAACAAGCATGCGCCTCAACAGATCACATTCAAAAGCGACTAGATCTCATTGCAACGTGACACTCTGGCCCAACTGAGAAAAGACCTGGTGGAAGTACAAGTGACAGATCCAACAGCAACCATCAAATACGTTTGAGGCACCCCCAAGATCGTCCGGGGAACATCTCAACAGAATCATCCGGAAAACTCCAATCGGCAGCAGTAACTACCCTCCCTCTAAAACTAATGTACACAAATATCTCTAGCCTACTACCCAAACTCGACCACCTTCAGATTGCAGTTCAACAACTTGACTTCTACATTATAGCTCTCACCTGGCTTAACCCAGACTCGATGTTGGCCATCCCTGGATATTCCATTCATCGGAAAGATAGGATCAGCAGCAGAGGCGGTGGAATAGCAGTGTATATGCAAAGCTGCCCTATTGATGGAACTACATCAGTCACTTCCGTGGAAGCACTATGCAGCGATGGGGCTGAATCGCTATGGTTGAAAATCTGCTCGCGACAACTAACACTTTGGCATCGTCTATAGCCCCCCCAGGGTTCTCCCGAGTGATGCTGACGCTATCATCATGGACCAGATCGTGCTGGCAAACAATCGAGACTGCACATCGGTTATTCTTGGAGACCCCAACCTCCCATCGTTGTCTTGGCCGTACCCTACTACAACTGGTGCCTTGCCAGTTGCCCGGGAATACCTCAATATCTTCAACCAGACCTCGTACACCCAGCTTTGAATTTGCAAAGTTCAGCGTGGTTGAACCCGCTGGCCCACTGCCCACCTTAGAAATACCAACTGCATCTGAACACCTAGTTGACGTACAATTCCTCCCAATAGATGTACTCAGGATATTAAAGTCACTAGACGCCTCCTCCAGCTCTGGCCCAGACCACATACCAACCATCCTCCTTAAAAATTGCGCAACCGAACTATCATCTTGCCTATACGCCATATTTCGAAAATCACTCGACTCAGGTGTACTCCCCCAGGACTGAAAGACTGCTTTGGTAAGCCTAATTTTTAAAAAGGGGAATAAGTAAACTACCGCCCCATCAGTCTGACCAGCACAGTCTGCAAAGTGATGGAACGACTCCTTGCAGACAAAATTGTGGAATTTGCAATCCGCACTGGCCACATTCCACCTGAACAACATGGGTTCATCCCAAATACAACGACGACTTCTAACCTACTCTGTACCACTCAATCATGAATTAGGGACCTTGATCATCGGAAACCGACGGATGCTATCTATCTGGACTTTGCCAAGGCATTCGACCGACTACCTCATCATAGACTATTGCACAAACTCCACCACCTTGGCATACGAGAGAAACTTTTATCCTGGATCGAGTCCTTTCTCTCCAACCGAACCTTCAGAGTAAAGACGGGAAAATTCATATCATCTCCTCGCCCTGTCACAAGTGGAGTCCCCCAAGGCTCGGTTCTAGGTCCGGTTTTGTTTATTCTCTTCACCAGTGACATCACTTATGGCACAAAAACCAAATTCTCTCTTTACGCTGATGATATGAAGATATATGGTAACCCATTCGAACACCACCAAGAACTACAGTTGGACCTCGACGTGAACTGGTCGGAGAAATGGTCGACTTGACATCCTGACCTTATCATCAAGAAGGCAACGCACCGATGTACTGGAAACATAAAATTCTGAATGGGCATTAAAACTCTCCGAAACTACGCCTTTTTTATAATCTGCATCTGGAACAACCTTACCCAAGAAATTGTGTCAGCCCCAACTCTACTCAGTTTCAAAACTCTATATCGCCGTCACACTTACAACAGATAGCCTTCAACCCAACCCAGCTTCGATACAACTCAAATAAAGAGTTATCCAATCATCCAACAAAACTTCCAGCAATTTACATTCTACATTTCATAATTCATAATCTAGGACTCGCTATTGTAACGAACTTAGACCGATGCAGACGCATGAATATTCGAGAAGCAACCTTGGAGCCAGCTGCAGACGGGTGACGTCAGCGACCTTGCTGACTAATACGCGATGCGTCATGCACCTGCCGGAACAAGCGAGCAAAGTCTCGATTGTTCTAGAATGACTCATTCGTGGGATATAAATACTCGCGAGCGGGAATAGCGGGCAGTTCTCATCCAGTTCTCATCAAGCTCGAAGCGCGTATTATAAATAGACCGTGTGTATACAACTCTAGTGAAATAAATAACAAATAATAATAACCATATAAATCATTACTGTTCAGTGCAATATAAATAAATAATGTATCATTGTTAGAAATAATTAATTAGTTTAAGTAATTTGTGTTCTGCCTTGATAATTCGTGTGTTTGTAAATAATCGTAATTAATCATTGTAAATAAATGTTTAAAGGAGCGTCGTATAATTTTGTAAATAGCCCGAACGTAAAAACGTAACACTATTTATAACTTTATATATTTATAACTTTTATTATCTATTTATTGAGTTTATTGTATTGAATTATGTATTATTATAGTCACTCCTTGTACACAAATCGGGCCATATCAGTGTTACTGCTGCCTGTATATTTTTAAAAATAAAAATAAATAAAAAAATAAAAACTTTTTGATATTCGACTTTTCCATGCTTCTAGTTTTCGTTTCGATTCATAAATTTTTTTCTGCAATAGTGAAACAAGAAGTCATCATTTCCTGCATCGAGACATAGAGATCATTGTAAATGAAAAAAAAAATCAGCTAAATAGGCAAACTTGGCCACCCAATTTACCTCGACGAAATCAACAATTTCGCGGACCGGCAACATCTTGGTCACGGACCGGCACCGGTCTGTGGACCACCACTTTGAGAAACACTGATCTACATGATAAGGAAAGCGTTCCAAAATCTTAAACCAGATATATTTGTCAAAATTTACAAAAGATCCATTTCAGATACAGAATCCTTAACTTTCAGAAGGATATTACATTGATAGAGAACGCCCAACATCGAGCTACTAAACTATCACAAGTATTCAGAAGACTAGAGTACCCACAACGTCTTGAGCTGCTTAAACTCACAACGCTGCAACAACATCGACAAAGTGACGATTTGATGAAAACTTTCAAAATATTAAACAATTATTACGACTGCCCAGGGCTAAAATCCATGTTCAAACTCCCATCAAGAAGCGCTCTACGAGGACACAAGATGCACCGGTTGAGAACCAGAGCAGAACTTAATCCTCGACATAACTTCCTATACATTAGCGTAGTGAGTGACTGGAACAAATTACCTGAAGAAGTAACTGATGCCACATCCATAATTCAATCTAAAACTAGACTGACAATCATTTTGCAAACAATACTACTAACACAAATATAATACAATAACACAACTATCTACTAACAAACATGTAATATTATATGTGGATATATCAGCTTAAAGCTGCCTTTCTTCTACCAATAATAATAATAATAATAATATATTAATGCAGAGGGTCTATAATTCAATAGCTGTGTCAGCAATGACATATGCGTGCAAATCTTGGGCTGTGCAAGAGAAGCAAGGATGAAGAAAAAATAATAGCTGCAGAAATAAACTACTTAACAAAAATAATAAAAGAAAACGAAGATGTATAGAAAAACAAATGAACAGATAAGACAAACAGTAAATCAAGAGGCAATTGCAAAGATGACAGGAAAAACTGAACTGGTACGAACATATTGTAATGATTCCCTCTACTAAAAAGGGTTTTAGTACATACGAAAATAATATATAGGGCAAATCACCACAATTTACAAATTAAAATAGTTTTAATCTAGAATTCTTGTGTTGTGTCGATCTCAGGGCTTATTAAAATGATGTTGTAATTAATATTTGCAAAAATAAATAGTTTATTGCTCTTTCTATTTTATTCATTTGCAATCAATAAAATAACGCTCCGGTCTTTTTCGAAGGAGTAGGTTCAACAACTTGTATTACAATTATTTTTGAGTAGGACAAATTAACTGGTATGACAAATGCTCAAATTCGTATCTGACAGCTTTAACTTTAAAATTGATTGTAAACACAAATGGTTCGCTTGTACAAGAAAATAGCGTGATTGAATTGAAACGCCAATTATTGAGAAAAAAGCCTCAGGTAAAATGCAAATCGTCTAACGTAATTTGTGGCTAACCTGGTTTTGTTTCATTGGCAATTGTTTAACTTCTTCCAAATGTTCTCCAAATTCTACATTTCCTGGGGGAGCCACTTCGATTACCCTAATCTGGACGAACCTATGCAGCTGGAACCACGATCACAACTTCGTACGACGTTTAATCTTGATGAAACCCAAAGCTAGTGGGCCTTCTGCAACGGCTTGCCTTTGAAATTTACCTTGCAAGGGCAGCTCAGATGTCGGCTCGCAGCATGAAGGGACGCCACGGCAATTACAAACTTGGTGACAGCTTCCTGCTCCAAATTTCTGCACCTAGGCATTTAGGAGGGACTGCTCCGAACGTAGCACATAAAATTCTAGCTGGCCGATGTCTCAACTATTCGAAAATTGGCCTCGATGTCAACCGCTCTTGGGCGAATCTTGGCAGAGCTGACCCCTTTTCACTGGGATGTGTCACCACGATGAAAATTACACACAGATGCTCTGCAGACTGGTAAATATGGAAAATCACTTTTTGGCTCACAGAAAACTTTTTAATATGAAAATTTACAAAAAACTGAGAGCCCCTCTTGCACCCAGCACAAATTTTACAAGGCTTTTTTTTTATTTTAACAAATGAATGTCTCATATTTTAGCAATTACGTTTTACAATTGCTTTTTATGAAATAAGTTTTGATATTATGTTTTTACTTAAGAATTGTCAATCGAAGCACTTTAACTTTAAATGTCTGTTTTTTCACTATTAGTTTTAAATGCACTATTTCACATGTTTATAATTAGCACTTCACTGATGTTCCTATCAAGCTTTCGTTAGCCTTATCATGCTGTTTCCAATCTTTGCTTCCTTGCGCTGCTATGCACCGTTTCTTTACTCGTCAGCTGTCTTACTGTTTATTGGCGATATAATTTTTAATACTAACGCTCATATGATTTTTGTAACTTCACAAACCATCTCTGTACCATGTTAAATTCACATTATTGTATTGACATAACCTAATCAAATCTACCAGCTACATAAATTAAGGTGCGCTTGCCTTTCCGAACATCAATTATGAATAAAATGTTAAACGTAACCCTTTTGATTCTGCCCTATCTAATGCTAACCTTTCTCAATCAAATTGTAGTTACTGCTAATCATATCACATGCATTTATTAGTGTAAAATACTGACTTTATCTCGCCATAAATAAAACATTATTTCTGTGCTCATTTTGAAATTATTCTTTCTCGTGTAAGTTAAGCAACCTGAATTGCTGTGGGCACTTAACCATTGCAATATATTAAAAATGAACCAGAGCAGACTAGTCAAGAATATAATGGAGACAAGAAGATGAAGATCCAGGAACAAGTGGCTGCAGAGAATATAAATTATAGACTGGCAAAGAGTAAAAACAATAGAGGAAATTAAATTGTTAACAACAAACCAGAAGACATGGAGAAATTAGGTTGAAACATCTTGACCATAAAATTGTTTTGATGATGCTACCTCTAAAATTGAATTGCCAATTTAATATATAAATAATTAAAATTCACATTTGAAAGCAAATCACAATTAATTAAATAAATTTTTTACAGAACCGTTTTTTGACTTGTCATGAACCGAATCTTCCAAGGCTAAATACCTTTGAAAAGCAGGCACCCATATGCACTTTAGGAGTGGGAGGCAACCCATTGCTAGGCGGCCGAGGTGGTGTATGTCGTCGGCGGTGTTTTCGTATTGGAGGTACTGGCGGGCAGGCGACTAAATCAGGTGCACTGCTATCGTGGTTGTTAGCTTCTGCATCGGTACCTACACACTCAACGTCATTCCCTGCACTTACATAAATTCATAGACATACCATTAAGATTCCTCTCATTCCGACCACTATCACTAAGCGAGCGCTGCCGTTGCCCACTGATATTCATGGAATTGACTAGTCCAAATATTTCGTCGACGGAGGAATGTCGCCGAGGTGAGCCGTTTATGGCACTATCACTATTCGTCGGGCTCGACGGGATCGTGTGCACATCGCATGTCGTTCGAACACTGGAATCGGTGTCCTGAACTGGCAGTGTCGCTCTAAGTAAAGTTTTCGTGAATAATTGGTTGGGCTTTCGGCGAGTGCGGTTAAACGTGTTAATAAGCATGCAACTTTCGTAAACCAAATCAATCGGGACATGCTATTTGTAAGTTACGAGAACGAAATCTTGATAGTAGCAAATGCATCAAGCGTTCGAAACACTACTTACACAAAAAAAAACGTGGAAGGTTTAAGTTAAGAATGCAACTTGGTGCGTCGAGGGTTTAAAAATGTCGTAGTATTATCTAAAGACTTACTGCTGCGTGTAGGAGTCCGTAGGTTGGTATTTGTAAGCTCCCCTATAACGATACCAAAACACAATCACTACGCATCACAGCAGATTTTCCACCACCCTCAATGACCCATGAGAGCAAGCGTTAGAGGGGTGCAAAACAGGAAGCGTAGGGTATTAGTAAGTAGCAATGCATGGCAGACAAACCAAAATAAAATGTTACGACATTTACCTCAACAATAACTCTTCGTCTATGTACTGCAACAGACTCCTAAACATCGAAATAATAAATAAATTAGGCTGCTACTTAATAAAGGCAATACCAGATAGATCGAAACCAATTTGAAATTTTAATTAATAGAGTTACGCTCGGGTTTTCATCGATCAAACGACTGCGAATTCGTCTTATCGATGCAAACCGAACTTGATTCAAAGTTTAATTTATAAAACAATCGCCAATTGCACTACTCAATACAATCATTAATTCTAGCAAGTTATTTCAGCCAATCATCGATCACATATAGAAACAAAAGACAGTGTGAAAAACAAACACAGAGAGAGCTACGTGGTTATTTGTCTACCTAGCACTAATCAGTCAGTTGTTTGGTCAGGCATGACTGTGTTAATTATAGTAAAATGCAAAAACTTCCCAAATTAGATTCTTAAAACATCACACTATATGTACGATTTTCGTAAGTAATTAAAAATTTCGGTTTTACAGCTACACATGAGCTAATGAACACAGTTATTGAATGAATGATACTACAAACTGGCAATAACCAAAGAAAACAGAGTCACACCAACAGTCTACCTTAACGACATTTTCAAAATTTGGGATCCTGTCATTGCACGTCTTTCGGGACTTTAATAAAAAAAAAAAAAACCAGTTACAAAGCAGGAAATATACAAAGTGTTCGTTTGTGTGCGTCTATCTGCAGTTATTCCATTATTATTAGTGTAACAGTGTGTCCAATGCTAAAATTTGAAAAATATTCGTGACCAACCCGAAAGTTAAATGCTGATGATAATTAAAAGAAAATTTAATAAACCCAAATCACTTATTAATTAACCCCACTTGTGCAATTTTCTAGGTTATGTTTGTGTTTATTTGTATCACATAGAAATTCTGCCAACTTTACTGCAGATAAATTATAAATATTCCTAAAATGTTTTACTACAGTGCAGGTTTACGAGCAGAATTAGGAAAAAATATTGAATACGCTACATACGTACCATTTTTGAGTAAAGAAAATTTAAGCAAAATAATTTCCAAAAATTTATTAGCACATTTGCTAAAAAATTGATTTGTAAATTTTTGTCATACCAGCTTTCAACTTAATTTTAAAAATTACTACATCTTTACATTTCAGCATTTTGGTTATGGAAAAGTGTACAGAAAACTACGTTTTACAGTCGAAAAAATGTGGACACACTGTATATTCATTGTCACATAGTTTTATATCAAAACGACTGTTGACCTACAAATTTAAAATTATTTCAACTTGTACGCCCAATATTTTAAAAACTACCAACTAGAAATTTAATGATGAAGTTTATATTGATTATGTGTAGAAATCTAACTATGAATAACGCATCTTTAAATGTTCATCTAATTGAATGAAGTCAAAAGGAAAACAGCAAAAAAAAGCTAATTCAGCTAACCTAATTTTCTTTAAAATGTGATCACTGATCAGTTTGCTCAACAGGTTACATACATTAACAAACACTTCATATATATATATATAGAGCTGAAGAATCATATTACGATATGAACAGTACCAATAAAAGTCCAATTTATATTTATACTGCATTTACTGATTTGACAAAATGTCACTATAAAAATTAAAAACCGAACTACGAATATATTAAATAATTTTAATCAAATTGGTAATTATTGCAAAAAAAATATTCATTTTGCTATAAAACACAAATTATAAATGTACAAAAAAGGACTTCAAACATACCAAACAATTGTGATTCAAAAAGCATTTGAGAGCGATAAACTTGCCTTAGTGGAAAATATTTTAAGACACAATCATAAAACTGATATTTGCAACTTCAGAATTGTTCAATGTCACAACTTTTCTTTGAAAACTTACAAAACATTTTGTGTTAAAAGCAGTGCTTTTTTTGTAAAATATGAGGTTCCGGTACTGTAAACTACCGAGGGGTACCCCCCACCAAAAACGGGGGGGGGAGGATTTAGACCACTTAAAACGATTTTTAACACTTTTTGACCCCTTTACAAGTAAATACAGGGTGGCTCATCAATAAGTGATGGTTATGAGTTATGATTATTTACTTAACTACTGAGACCGAGACGGGTGATGCCACGTGAATCAGCTGTCCATGCGACGGTACAGTCTGCTCACAAACTAGTAGACCTAGTTAAGACTCTACAGCCAAACCGTTCATCGTTCCACATCTCCAAAACTCGCAATTCTTTTTTTTCTGTTTATTTATTCTTTTTCTTTTTCTTAGAGGTGCCGGTACGGCGTACCGGTGCGTACCGGCACAAAAAAAGCACTGGTTAAAAGTATATACATAGGCTACAAGTAAACTTTGATCCAATGGCATGCTATACTCGTATTAATCTGTGCCTTTGCAGCAGCTTAGAAGAATGTACAGCCAGGGTTGGCAAAAACCCGGGTTTTTTCAAAAATTATGTGCCTGCTGGGTTTTTTGGGGTTTTATTGGGTTTTTTCGGGGTTTAGATAAATTTACTGTTTTTTGGATTTCGGTATCCTATGTAAAAATCTAAATATTTTTTTATTTTTACGTAAAAGGTATATACTTAGGTAATTTGTAATTTACCTATAAATATGCAAATAAGCATTATTTAAACGTGTAAATCATGTAAATGTTACAACTCAAAAACTATGAAAGCTAGAAGAAAACTAATAAGTGTAAGATAAACACCGTAAAAATAGCTAAAACTTTTATTCTCATTATTTTTTTTTTTCTATATTCAATAATAACGGCTAGACCGACTTTAAGAAATTAAGTAATTTTAATATTTTGCTTGTATCTAGTAGGCCTTGGATTTTTTCAAAGAAACAAAAGCACATCTCGAATAAGCTCATAAAACTGCAATTCTTTCTCCATTTAACCAACCTTTTATCTTTCACGGTTTCCGAGATCCCTATAGTGATAATGAAAAAAACTCACGCTGTATATACCTGAATAACAAAATGGATAATATCACCACTTATGGAATTAAATTACTGTTGATACGCTTTGGGCTCAATACAATATATTAGTTTACGTAGTTTAGCTAGTCATCATCACTATCACTAAACATTTAAAATTATTTGTTTTATTAGTTATCTATCTGTAACTGTAGTACTTAAAAATATACTAAAGGAAGTGCAATGTGATTTTATAGTCTTCGCCCAGAAGAAGTTACTCGGAAACACCTTTCTTGAAAGCTCCCGTTATTTATGGATACCTATTTAAATAAAATAGAAATTGCTAAAAAGGTACGTTGTTTGAAGCACCAATACGATAATTTAAATTTAGCTTTCAGACCATTTCCTTCGTAAAACTTAGTTGGAGGTAAATTCATGATAAGATATTCCCCAATTGGTAGGTATATTTGCACGTTGTAGAACCACTTTCTATTTTAACAATACCAAACGAAATCATAAGCAATAATAACAAATACATTAATCAACAAATTATACTGTGAACGTAAATAATGTAAATGAACACGAAAAAACTAGCAGGAAACTGATCATAAAACACAATAGAAAATCAAAGTAAAAAATACACGGAAGGGTTATATTATTGTTGTAAAATTTTAAGAAACGTCGTGAAATTTAGTCAAATATTTGCATTGTAGTCAACGTAGTAACTGATGTTACACGGCAAATTTGAAATTCCTGCTCGTGGGTATACAGCGCTCTATGGAGAATTGCAAAACTTCACATATGCCCAGGCCGTATACAGTGAAGTTTGTCAAACAATTCAGCAGGTCGTGGTCACAAAAAATCAATCTCATAGAACAAATGTCTGATGAATACACCTGCCAAGTCAAACATCACACGAAATTATCAGATCTTTTTACCACACAAAGAGTAAAACAAGTATGTATGTTTAAAAAAAGTAATGGGTGTTAGCCGAAACCTAGGGTACACAATCGGAATTAACTGAATCCCTACAAGATCTCGACTTCGCGAGTGATCTCCGCTTACTCACACACACTTTCACAGATATGGGAGTCTAGTATGATCTAATTGAACAAGAATAACACTGGATTGAACATAAACGTCAAAAAACCAAAATAAATGAGAATGAACAGGAGAATAACAAAAAGCTACATATTGATAAAACAGAAATTGAAAGTGTGGACTTCCATTACCTAAGCAGCACAGGAAACACAATAAATATAGCTAAACGCATATTTGAGCATCTTAGACACCCATCTGGAACTCAAAAAAATACAGAGAAAGACAAAATTAAAAATTTCGTAGCAATGTAAAATATGTGCTATTATAAGGTCTCAAAACATGGAAAGTAACAAACTCCAAAGTTTTACCAAGAAATGCCTCTCAGAATTGTAATAGAAATCAAATTGCCAGACAGCTTTTTATCAGCCTTGTTGGCATCCCCACTACACAGGCATCGTCCTACAAAATAACTCCAAAATTATGAAAATAAATGAAAATCTAAAACCATACGAATTCTTCTTTAATAAATGTCCTAATAATGTTAATGTTCCAAGTAACATAATAATTGCCTTCTACGAAAAAAATCAAAAATATATGTTTAGAGACAGCTAAGTCAAATGTATTTCTTCAATATTATTCAGCATTAGAACACCCAACTTTGCTTTAATTTAACCATGTTCGTACTCCGTACGAGTTTTTGAAATTCTAATAGTAAGCCTGAAAATTGTAATTTTTTTAATAACGATCTTTGATTATAATCGATTTAATTCTATTTTTGTAAGTACACCTCTTCACTTCTATAATCATAAAAGTTGCAGTGTGAGCTTAAAATATTTTCCATTCTAGCTGTCATACGCCTCCACATGAGATAATGGTGACAATGAACTATTGATAACTTAATTTAGTTTTAATAATCTCTTAATTATGAACATTAACTTGAGCAGTTGAACAAATATTTCTGATGGATATTCAATTTTCTGAAACGGATTGTATTATTTTTCATACCTATTGTCATCACATCATTTTATCTGCCAATTTAGATAGCGCGACAAGATTGTAGTAAACACCTACTTCAACAATCACTAAATCAAAATTTGATAAAATTCAAAAATTTGAAACCGAGCAATTTTAAATCCTTCAATTTTCAAGAATTTCCATACAAAAATAAATGACAAACTAAGGCAAAAGACAAAACAACTTACTTTTCTCTATTCAACGAATCAAAAGCATTCCCAATGCCGCATTTCTGATTCTTATGTTCACCGCAGTTATGCACGCTAGTGACGTTATTCATGATATCCATGATGTCCCAAGCTTTCGTCACATCTTCAGCTGCATTATGAGAAGGACCTGACCAAACTGCCCATCAGACACAATGTTACGATGAAATTAACGAATTTACCTGCCCTCTGCAAAGTGTTATTGACCTCATCGATGCTTTCGATATCATTGGAAGATTGGGCAACGGACCGGGACTTGGGCCGTGATGTCAGTCGTGATGCGATACGTTGTGGAACGTTAGGAACAGACTACAACATAAAACTACATTTTCTGGCTTGCAAAGCTCATTACAAACTCACCCCATCCTCGTCGGGTTCTAAATCGGTGAACATGTGAGAAGGATTGCTGACTTTCTGCAGTAGCTCCAGTGCTAGCCGCCTATGCATATCTCCTTGGAAAAAAGCATGCTACAAGCAACAGGAAGTTAAAATTCGGTTATAAAACCAATTACAATCATACCTGTAGTAGCTTCTCGGCTGTCGGTCTTTTCTTTGGGTTTTTCGTCAGCGCTACTTTCACAAAGCTATGAAATGTGGGGCTCCTACACAGAAAAACTTTTTATTCTTAAATCACGACTTCTATGCACAAACCTACCATTTGTCTTTGTCTTTTAATGTGGGTGGTTTGAATCCGCTTTTAGACATTAAAAATAGTGCTCTCATAGGGTGTAAATCAAACATTGGTGGTTGTAGTTCCGCTAATTCGATAGCTGTTATTCCAATGGCCCATATATCACATAACTGATTATACCCTCCTTTACGTTCCACTGCTGCAACCTATCGATCGAATAATATATTTTGTTAATTTCAGAATTCGTAGGAGAAATACCTCTGGCGCCATCCAGTAGGGTGTCCCAATGAAGGATTTCCTCTTGTTTATTGTGGCAGTAATTTGCGCTGAAACTCCAAAGTCAGCTAGTTTTACATCTCCAGCCTCAGTCAATAAAATGTTCGCCCCTTTGATGTCTCTATGCATCTTTCCCATGCTGTGTAAGTAGGACAATCCTAGCAGAGTTTCTCGACACATATAAGCTATTTGATGCTCCGCCAATGGGCCAGTAACTATAATATCGATCATTAACTATTTTCACGGAGTATACATTTACCAGAGATGTGTGTATTTACCACATCTCTGACATTTACACTTACTGTGATAAATATCTTGCAATGAACCACCGCCGCAATACTCCATACAAATCCACAACTTATCCCTCCTCAAATAGCTACCGTAATATGCAATGATGTTAGGGTGCCGACAGTCTTTCATCATCAGAATTTCCTGTTGAATTATGCCAAAATCGTCTCCTGCAATTCAATAATAGAGAAAAGAGTTCACACAGCCGTCACCGACAAGACAACTTACCGGGTTCCAGTTTTATGACTTTTATCGCTGCCAGGTCATTTGTTGATAGTCTTTTAGCCTGGAATACGAAAAGGGGCATAGTTTGCGGCGAATAATTCAAAAATGTGATGTAATTATGACCTTACCTTGTATACATCACCATAAGTTCCACTCCCAATTCTTTGTATCAGTTCATATTCGTCTTGAGGATTCCTCCTCGAAATATCAGAGCTCAGAACGCCTTGGGCCATTTTACTTCGAAATGAGCTTAACAATTACATTGTAGTTATTGATACGTTTAATTGAAATGCGATTTTTATGTTTACGTGAATTTGACAGCAGATTTTCAATCCGCCATGTTGCTTTTTTTCGGTGACAGTTCTAGTGTCTCACGTATGAGCATCGGAATTAAATTCAGGTTATACAGGGTGTCCCAGAATGGTGCTGGAAAAAATTAAGCACATATGCCAGAGCTCAAAATAAACCGATTTAACCCAAATTACCTATATAGAAAAGTCTATCCCTTAGGAGTTACATCCATCTAAAGAGATATACGAAACTAAAAAACATGTAGTCTTTGAAAACACAATAAATTTAATTTGAAAACTACACAATAAATGGAAAATCATAACAGAATTGGATCCCATATTCACTAATAAACGTATCCTGCACCGTAGAGGGTTTCTGATACGCTCAAATATTCCAGAGCTTCCACAAATGTTTTAATTAAACGTCACAATTTATTGTGATTTCAAAGCCTACCTGTTATTTTATTTTCTTACAAGAGACACAGTAAAGCATTTTTCATCATCTTTAGATGTCTGTAATTCCTCAGGAGTGGACTTTTGTATATAGGTAACTTAGGTTCAATCAGCTTGTTTTGAACACTAGCATAAGTCATTAATCGTTTTTCCACACCTTTTAGGAACACCCTGTATATCAGTTTGTTTTGCCACGGCCAACTAAATTACTATGGCCTGCACATAGGGAACAGAGCCAGTAGATATAGAGAGTACCGCCACGTCCGCCATGTTTATTCCTCTGACATATGCGTCACGTTGAGGTTTGTAACACAATTCCGTCAACGTGACGTTTGTTGGCAATCCAAAACTTTACTTAAAATTGGCAAGACTGTAAGTCTATGTCAAATTCGAGGTTAGCAGGTTAGTTTTTGCGTCAGTTTTGACACAAACTGGCGTAAAACATAACCTGCTAACCTCGAATTTGACATAGACTTACAGTCTTGCCAATTTCAAGTAAAATTTTAGACATACCCCAATCAGTCATTGCTGGTGGGAACAAAAATGGCGGCGATAGCGGCATTTTCACGGATCAAAGAATGGCGGTACTCTCTATATCTACTGGCTCTGATAGGGAATATAGTGACTAGATGACTATATTTTACTTTTACCATAGTGGCGACATATACTCCATTTTGGTGCTAATGTCATTATGACAGCCTGTACATAGAATGTGACATTTCAAAATATAACATTTCTAATTTTGATAGTCTCAGTCTCTGTTTCATTAATATTAAAGAAACCATGCCATCTTGCTTCATAACTGGTTGTACTAATAGCCATGCAAAAAGTTTTCGTATGTTTAGATTTCCCAGGTGTTCTGAAAGACGAAAAACATGGCTTTTAAACATGAACGAACCCGTAGCAGAAACTACCGATAACTGCAAAATATGTGAAGTAATAATTTAACGTTTATTTTTATTAGTTTTTCATTTTATGTTTATTTATATTATGTAGGCACATTTTGAGCACAGTATGTATGAAAAAAGGATGGATCGCAAAAGAAAATTACGTCCTGATGCTGTACCAACTTTACTCGCTTCTTGCGATTCTCCTCATCAATTTAAAAAGCACTGTCCTGATCAGGAAGAAAACGACCCTAACCTTAGTTTCATAGAAGACATTGAATTCGTTCAGGATATATCAAGTGACTATCATGGTACTCTACAAGAATGTGAGAAAGCACTTGCTAATGAAATCGATATAAAAATAAAAATTAAGATATATGAACATTTTTATGACAAAGAACACAAAAGAGCAGAGAAATTTAAAAAGTTACTAATAACCGCCAGAAAAAGAATAAGAAAAGTGGAGAAAGATATCTTGAAGAATACGAACGGTATTTTATTAAGGTACTGCTTTAATGAAGATCAAATTGAGTCGATAAAACGAAAATCTGAGGATAAGCCTAACAATTGGCGAAAGTGGTCTAAGGAGACGGTGGCAATAGCTCTGAAATTACGTTTTATTTGTGGAAGCAACGGTTATGAAGAATTAATAACACAAAAACTTCCATTCCCTTCTATTCGTACTCTGCAGAGAAGACTAGAAAATTTAAAATTTGATTCTGGAATTTTGTACGAAGTTTTCAATTTTTTGAAAATCAAAGTAGAATCTTTTACCGATTGCGAACGTGACTGCGCTTTAATTCTCGATGAGATGGCTATCACCCCTGGAAGTGTTTACGACACTTCACTCAAAAAGTTTATTGGTAGGTCTACACTACTATCTCATGACGACGCAGAGGCGCAAAACGTATTAGTATTTATGTTGGGGGGCATAAATACGCGTTGGAAACAAGCAATCGCTTATTATTTTACTCCAAAATCAGTTGATGGAAGTATATTTGTAGATATTATTAAGAAAATATTTTCTGAAGCAGATAAAATTGGTCTTAACATTGTGAGTGTAACAAGTGATATGGGCGGAGTTAATCAGGCAATGTGGAAATCTTGGAACATTTGTGCTGGAAGGCATTCTCCAATAAAAAATACGTTTACCCATCCAGGGGCTTTAGATAAGAAAGTGTATGTTATGGCAGATGTACCTCATTTATTTAAAAATATTCGAAGCATGATTGTGGCAAACAGAATTATTATCATCCCAGAAGATATTCAACTAAGACATAATTTATTAAGCAACACAGTTAATATAGAACATATAGAAGAACTCGCAAAGTATCAAGAACATCTTTGTTTTAAACTTGCACCTAAATTGCATAGAGAGGATTTAAATCCATCTGCTTATGATAAAATGAAAGTAGGTAAAGCTACTCATGTAATAAGCCATGATGTAAGTGTAGCCTTAAAATTTCTCTCTTTTTTTTTTTTTTTTTTTTTTTTTTTAATTTATTATAGCTGGATCTGCAATACAGAATGCAATACACTGCTTCGTTATAAATAATGGATCTGATTACATCGTGTCTTGTAAGCTAGTGATGGGTATGAGCGATGTCAATCTAAGAGTCTATATGTGTATATTGGAATCTTAAGGCTATGAATTTAAATCTTAAACTAAGTCCTGCGGCAGTTTTCTTTTGAGACGTTTATGGATACCTTTTTGTCCCAGTTCTAGTTTATTAGCACTTTCACATAAAACTAAGTTTTGAAAGAACTTCTTCGTAAGTTTATTGATGAATTCAGATATAGGTGGGACATTTAGTTCGTGATGAATTTGGGTGTTACGCACAAACCACGGACACTTTATTGCGATTCGAAGCACTTTATTTTGCATAGTCTGTAGTTTATTGATGTTAGTCTTCGACGTATTACTCCATGCAGGGCAGGCATAGGTGAGCATTGGCCGGAGGATTGCTTTATAGAGAAGAACAGAGCACTCCGTTCGAAGATGTGAGTTGCGGTTCATGAGTGGGTAAAGCATTCCCAGTCTGGTGTAACATTCGTTTAGTTTGTGGTTGATGTGAAGTCCCCACGTTAAGCGAGAGTCCAAATATACTCCTAAGTACTTAACTGCTGAATCCTTAGGGATCCATTGGATCTCATTGTTGTATATTTTGAGAGTAGGTAAGGGCACGTAGCGTTTAAGAGTGAATATTTTTGCTTGCGATTTACGTGGGTTGATTTTTATCTTCCACTTGTTGAACCATTCTAGCGTAGAGTTGAGAGAGTGTTGTAGATGTTCTATGGCTATTTCAGCATTGTGGTTCTGACTTATAAGCGCCGTGTCGTCCGCGTACATGGCGAGTGTTGTGTTGTTATTTACAGGCAGATCATGTACGTAAAGATTGAATAATGTTGGTCCTAATATACTCCCTTGGGGGACTCCGGCTTTTATGGATTTACTATTGGAGGTTGTTGTATTAATCCTGACACGGTATGTTCTATTAGACAGGAAGGAGTAGATGATCTTTGTTAGGTAGACCGGTATTTCTAACACTATCATTTTATAGATTAGCCCTTCGTGCCAAACCTTGTCAAAGGCTTTTTCCAGGTCCAAGAAAATACTGGCAGTGTATTTTTTTTCTTCAAACCCTTTTTCTATTGTTTCGCTTATCCTGAGCAGTTGATGGGTGGTTGAGTGATGTGTGCGAAACCCGAATTGGTGTGTGGGAATAATGTCCTTTTCCATTATTATGTCTTGGATTCTGGTAAGTATCACTTTTTCAAGGAGTTTGGCTAAAGATGATAAGAGACTGATCGGCCTGTAACTATCTGGGCTATCCTTTGGTTTGGCGGCTTTATAGATAGGGAGTATGGTTGCAGTTCTCCATTGAGTCGGGTAGTGGCCCAGTCTAAGGGAGGCATTACAGAGTGTAGTTAGATATGCGACAGCTTTCTTTGTTAATTGCTTTAGGATTTCGTTAGTTATCAGGTCTGGGCCCGGTGCTTTACGGTTGGGTAATCGTGCTATGTAAGATGTGAGCTCTTGGGTTGATGCTGGGGCTATTGTCGAGTTTTCTTGTAGAGAGAAGTTAGCAATTGCGTTAGAAACTTGGTGTTCGAGGTGTTCATCATATTCCCCTGGGTTGGGTACAAACACCTGCTCAAGATGTGTTGCTATGAGGTTTGATTTATCTATGTCGGAGGAGTAAGTAGTATTATTGTCTGATAGAGGATATATGACGTTCGATTTTCGTAGCAGTCTCTTGGTGGCCAACCACATAGAGGGATCTCGGGGGTGTATTTCTTCAAGGTAGGAAGAGTATCGCCGAATTCTTAGGTTATCTAGTTCTTGTTTAACTAAGTGGTTGAGCCGGTTATACAGAGTTTTCAAGTATGGCAATCTAGTTCTTTGCCAGTCTCTTCTGTAACGATTCTTCTGTTGAATCATCTCAATTATAGAGCTGGGGGTCCGAAGATGTTCAGGAACTTTCCTATGTTTCCACGTTTTTGTGGATTCTTGGATGCTTTCTTGGATTGCGATCGTATAAAGTTGGACCGAGCGGTCTAGTTCATTCGTCGATTCAATTCGGTTCATCCCCCTCAGTTTTTGGTCAAGGGTATGTGATGTACTAAACAAACCTGAGTATTTAACCACTGCCTGGTTTATTGAGCAAGTGCAAACTTGGTTTTATATTATGACGTCTCGCTGTTCTTTATCTGCTATTAGCAAATTAAGACTATCAACATACCAGGCAACCATCAGCTTTCTCAATAACTTTATGGATTTATTTTGTAGAATGATAGTTGGCGATCGCGGTGTATGGAAACCATCTCAAACAGGAGTTCTCATCTCAACTCGATCAATTCTGGATTTGCAAAACATGTTTTTAGTTGCGAAGAACTATAAATATTTATTGACCAGCAGATTTTCTCAAGATTGCTTAGAGAATCTGTTTAGTGTTTTGAGAAGCAAACAAGTAGTGCCAAACGCTGTTCAGGTAAAAAATAACTTGAAACTGGTTGTTGTAGCTCAGTTTCTAAAGAACAGCAAAAGTAGCAGTTACTCAGAAGACGACAGAATTTTGTTGTCAGGTTTCCTAGACACCATAGAATCATTAAATACTAAATTACCTCTAAGGAAAGATATTAGTACATGCGACTATTCTTTAAATAGTAATAGTACTTCGATGCAAAACGTTTTTAACATGGACATTTCCGAACTAAATTCATTTTACAATGTCTGCGGGTATATTATAAATAGTATCTCAAGAACTTCTAGTACATGTAAACAATGTATTGATTCAGTTGGTTCGTGTACTCCAATTAGCACTATATTCGATAAGTTGACATATTTACGGTGTTTTAGGAAGGATACTTTGTTTTTCTGTAATGAATCAGTATTTTATTTCTTTCTGGACATGGAAAAAGTCTGCAGAGAATACATTCAAAACTTTAGAAATAGAAATATTAATTTAGAAGAGCTATTGGTAGAGAATATAACACCCATTTCATATGAACTACCTAGTTGTCATGATCTCAAAAACAAAATTATTAAAAGATTCATCGCATTCAGATTGAAAATTAGCAGTTATACGTATTCAGAAGAAAGTAATGAATATGCAAGCAAATCAATTGCTATTCGTTCAGCCAGACAACATGTTTAACTAGCGTTAAATTATATTACTTAAGTTCTAGTTAGCAAAACGATTTTGAGAAATAACCATTTGTTTTTTATATTTTCAAAAATACATATTATTTAACTTGTACCTAATAACGAGGTTATTACGAGTTGTATTTCTTATGTAATTAGTTTATTATATTATATTACATCGAATATATAATTACATACATCTAAGAATGTTACATCTAAAATATGTCCATATGTAACAGTCACGACCTGCTGAATTGTTTGAAAAACGTCACTGATGACTTTTGTCACACAATTCAGCAGGCCGTGGTAACAGTATTAATTTTTAAATATTGCCATTTCGTTTTCAGGATTCATAACCTAATCCTTTTAAACTGTCGTTATTGACATTAGCACCAAAATGGCACCAGCCAATTAAAAACGAGGCTGCTCTTGTCGCCACTATGGTAAAAGTAAAATATAGTCATCTAGTCACTATAATAGGGAACACCTCCTGTAGCCACCTATTGTGGGAATTTAAAAGCATTTAGTGTGTTTCTTAGCTCAAATGTCAAAATCTGACGTTTAACTTTAAAAGGTTAGTTGCACCATGAAATCTCAGTTTATTGTTTTTATTGAAATTTAACACAATTTCTAATAAATCAATACATAAAGTAAGTTTATTTGTGGAAGTTTTAATCCACGGTCTTGCAGATAAATTAAACGTAGCGAGGGTCCTGGCACAGTAGTTGATAATAATGGGGAGATGCAATTATCACAGGTAATCATTTGTTGTATTTTTAATATACAAATGCTATGGATGCTGAATAAATTTTGGTTTCAGGCATATCATTGATTTCTAAACTTTGGATTTTCAACCGTAGTTCTACTGGTAATAACAATTCTTCGCTATTGATGGATGCTGTTTGGAGAGATGACAGTTGGACAATACTACTAATAAAACTAAAATGTTCTGCGCTATTTGAACTGGCAGATGATTTAACTATTCCACAGCGCAGAATTTGCCTTAGTGCATATTCTGCTGTTCAGGCATCTGTAACTTCATTGAGAGAAAGTTGCTTAAACTGCATCAGAACTGAATACTCGTGTTAATACATAATAGAAGCCAGCTTGCTCAAGAAGAAATTCTATGCGTGTTCGGTTTCCTTTGTCACTCCTGGTAATCCCGTACTACATGAACGTAAGGTCTAAGGTGCAATGCTGCTATCCAAGGAACGAATGTATTGACTTTTGTTTTAAACGTCTATTTGGAAAAAATTATAAATATTCCCCATGTATGTTACTGTAGTATTAACGTTAAGGAAAATTTAAATGAACTAGTCACTGTAGGAGCAAATATTGGGATAGCTCGCAGAACATTCATCTTTTCAAAATTTGTGGGATATAAATGCATTCTTGTTAAATATCGAACAGATTTAACTGGTAATCCCTTCTGTAAATTATATAATAATCTCAAATACGTTGAAGTAATTTTCCATTCGAGGAATACATATAACGTTCTAAAAACAAATTTCTGCCAATTTTAAAGCACGACAATAATCGAATAACAAAAAGTGCGACATTAGATGAAAAATTGTCCGTTACCAGTCGTAACACAACAAAACCACAATCAGTTAAAAGTTGCAGAAATTACCACTGTCAACAAGCTGCTGTGGTTCGAAATGATTTTTACATAAGGCTGTATAGTCTGTAATTTTAGAGATATGTGCAATAAAAATGTAGTTAACATGCAACATGTAGTTTTTTTTACAGTTTATTAATACCACAAAATTCTTGTAAAAATTCAACCCATTGCTGCCAAACACACAATTCACTAGGCAGTTGGCACTAACCATTTTAAAATTTAGTAGAATACTTTCACAACTAAGGATGTACACAGAGCTAGACTGAGTGTGGAGTGAAAGTTAAAAAGTTTTTCGGCGATAACGAGAAGACCTGAACTGTTACGATAGTGATAACCTTATGGGTGCCAATGGTTAACTGCACAGCTTGTTTAACCTTTATCAGCAGAAACCCGCAAGGAGTTTGTTGGGAAGGCTTCAAAAAACAATACCATGCTTCTTATATGGCAAAAAACGACGATATTATTATACCGGGGCTACTATAGAAATTCTCCCAATGTGCAAAGAATTGTCTGATGCTTGATATTGCAGGTGTTCAAAGCCTGGTTGAGATAAAACTGTTTTGTAATTGGGTATTTATACTGTAAAACAGGTTAAAATAAAATAAATAAAATTATATTCAATACTTTTAACAAGCAGAGTACTAATAAGTGCTATAACTATTTTTATTGTTAAAATAACATTTAAGTTGTCAATACATTTTCAAAGGTGACTTAATCTATTCATATTTCAATTTTCGACATTGGAAAAATAAGCATTTCTATAGAAACAACATATGCTATTGTATTCCATATGTCAAATATTTAAATTTGCCGCCATACATAAAATATGTTTCAGTATTAATTACTAGATGTCTCTAGGTGGTGTTCCCTATGTGCAGGCCATAGTATTTAATTTAGTCGGCCATGGTTTTGCACAGATAAAAAGTTGTTATTAATCAAATTTTATTGCAATTATTTATATACTTATAACAACAGCTATAAAATCTGTAGTATGTTATGGATCATTTCAATTTCTGTATACAATATAGTTTTCAGAAAAAGTAATTGCTATAAATTTCCAAAATTAATTTTGTAATTTCTACTAGGCAAGAAAAAAATAAATAATAATTCAGCTTGACAACATAATATCCCAGCCATAGAAAAGAGTAATGTGTTGCATATGTAATAATAGCAACAAAGGCAGCATTTTCATAACAAACTACGTTGTATAAAAAACTTGAGATGCCAGAGTTACCATGTATCGAGTGATGCAATAAATATCCAATTTAAGTTTACTGTGGAAATGTAATTAATAAATGTCAGCCAATTGTTATCTCTTGCAGCAGCTAATCGACGGAGTTAAAAGAAGGGCCTAGTCAGAATCAGTATATGGAAGAGAATAAAGCCACGACCGCCATTTTTCCTCCACTGTCATATGCGTCACTTTGACGCTTTTCACACAATTCCGTCAATGTGACGTTTGTCTCACAATTCAGCAGGTCAAGTGGGTGATTATAGGAATAAAATTACAATAAAACCTTGTTTTCTTCGAATGCCTTTATTAATTAGAAACAAAGCAGGTAATTAAAAAAACAAACTCACTACAATCAAAATTACGAAAACTAAATAACTTTTTACTACAATAAAATGGCTTACACTTATTGACAGAGAGAAGCGAGAGCTTTCGAAACGACTGGGCGAAAATTAATTTCCCAGTATGAACAGCCCTGTTCAAAAGCGTGTTATTCGGCGACAGTTGTAAGTTTATTGGTAGTTGTGTTATTACTCAATAAAGCTCACACTGTATCATTAACTAGGTAGATTATGTCAAATATTTTTTCTGTGGCATCACAAATGTCCATTGCGCTTAGGTTCCATTAGGACGAGTGCGCTAGCATTATTGGAATAAAAATAAACATTAACAAAATTTGATTCTAAAAAATGTAAAACTTAAAACACTGTTTTTACGGTAGTTTTGCCAAAAAACCTTGTTTTTCGAGAATTGATATGAAAATGAGCCCATTTTATTAAAAAAAAAACGCAAGCAAAATCTGCACTAGACCGTATTATCTTGACTGACTTTCCGCTTTCGTGGTTTTGACGTTGACAGTTGTGGAACTGTCATATATTTTTTGAAGTAAGTTTCATTTGTACTAAACAACTTTCAAGTACCTAATATTTTTAATAATGCATCAATCTAACCTGAGAGTCATTTTTCTGCTGGAGCTAGAAAATTTAATAAGCATAATAATCAATAATTTTATATCACAGGGCATATATTTTACATAAATTCGTCTAAACGGAAATTTGTATGTATGTATGTATGTATAATCGTTAACCTCTTGTTACCTTAGCGGTGTAGAGGCTGGTGCTTTGTACGCTAGCATCTGGCGGTGTAGTGCTCAACCTGCCCCGAGTTACGAGATACAAAGTTGGAGCGCGCCTTTCGTGCTTGCGTAGCAACCATTGTGTGTTAGGCGTCTGTCTTGGTGTATGTTGACCTTGTTACTCTATCTCTTAGGTCTGTGGTCTGAGTAGAGCACAGTTAATTTGGTGCCCAACTGTGAATGGTCTCACAGAGCCCGGTTCAAATCGCCAAGGCTACGGAAAATTCCGGCCCTCGCGGGATTCGAACCGAGGACTTGCTTAATGCAAGGCAAGTGCCTACCCATCTGCGCTACTCGGCTTCTCAAGTTTGTTATAATTTAAAAATTAATATCATACATGATTAAATAATCTTTGATCTACCCGAGCTAATTAAATTAAGTAAACTAAACAGCACAGTAGCGTGTATAGCAATATACATATATCGAGAGATCCAAAAAAACTGATCCTCAGCGGGCTATGGAAATTCAAACGTATGAATAATATGTGGTGGCACGGTAAGTCTTTGTAAAATTCGAGGTTAGCAGGTTAGGTTTTGCGTCAGTCTGTGTCAAAACTGACGGAAAACCTAACCTGATAACCTGACATAGACTTACAGTGCCACCAACATATTATTCATACGTTTGAATTTCCATAGCCCGCTGAGGATCAGTTTTTTTTACCTCTCGATATATATCCGATTTCACAGGGAGTGTGGCCGCCTTCCGGTTCCCAGTTTCTAATATTTTCTGTCCTCCCATTCTCCTTCACGCAGGTTTCTCTCAGACATTGCCTTGATTATTCCTTTCTTCCATGTTTCTCTAGGTCTTCTTTTCTTCTTTCAGTTGGTACCCATTCCATTGTTAACTTTGGAAGTCTGTCTTCATCCATCCTGTGTACGCGGCCATACCATACCAACTGCCTTCGTTGTATCTCATCTATCACTGTTTTCTCTTTATTCACTATGAGTTGTATTTCTTCATTTCTTACGTGTTCAGTTATTGATTTTCGTGCCGATCTTCTGAGAAAACCCATCTCGGCCGCTAGTAACTTTCGTTCCACGCTTTTACTTATTTGCCAAACCTCACATCCATATCTTAGTGTGCTTTAAACTATAGGGTCATATATGTCCATGTTTGTTTTTTAAAGGATCGAGTTTAATGAATGACAGCTTTATTGTGACAACTGACAATGTCAGTAGATTGTCCGCAACTTTTAGGTCAAAATGACATATTTTCAGTAATTTTTAGGTTAAAATGACATATTGTCAGAAATTTTTATGTTAAAATGACATATTTAGCCCACTGTATAATATTGTGAATCCCTTCAAACAACGAAACGTAGGTCAGCAATTCTTGTCGGGAGGTGATGAATCGGCAGAACCTGTAGGCAAGGAACTTACCTTTAACGCGTGACCTGAAATGGCTGTACTCTGGCGTTGCTCTCTTTTGAACACTGCAAGTTGCTTTACAAGAAAATTCAAAGAAAAACACCAGTAAATTATTTAACTCGATCTATTGAGCACACATAAAATACAATAATAAAGGCGCCCCTGCACAAAAAACTTCAAAATTATCAACACCCCAAGTGACGTCACTGTATTGTATACAGTCTAATTAAAAATTCTGATTACCCCTGCCAACCATGGCTTAATTATTCATCAAGTAATAGCTCCGAAGGGAGAGAGATCAGGTTTGAGAGAACAGCATTTATTGCTGAAGCACCTTTTGAACCTTGTAGAATTTCATTGGTTTGTCAGATGATATCAAAAATGCAAAAGCAGTAAGCAGCTCTAAGAAAAAACTAATCAATGTTTATTTCAAATATTTATTTATACATCAAATCGTACAAATAAATTTATTCGTTTTTAATAGCCATTGGCTAAATTAAATAAATAAATAATAATATCAATAATTTTGAAACCGATCCCATAATAAACGTACAAAGTAAAAAACAGAGCAGGGTATGATTCGAATGGCTCGTCCTTGTTGGGGATACTGAGAATACTCAGTTTTTGGTTTCATAAAAGGATTGAATCCTCATAAGATTAGAATTCTTTTGATATGAATACATTTTTACAGGTCAAATATTTATTGCATAGGCGTCATTGTGCTATCTCATTAAGGCCGCCTTTGGGAAACCTAGCCATATAATGAAAAACACCAGCGTACCCATTAGCTTAACGAGAAAAATTTACGAGATATGCATACTGCCAGTTGCAACATATGGATTAGAGACAATGACACTAACAAAAAAAGTACGATAAAACTTAGAACTACACAAAGGGCTATGAAAAGAGCCATCGTCGGCGTTAATTTCCGCGAAAAAATAAATCACGAACAAATTAGACGAAAATCAAAGGTGACGGACATAAACGAATGAATATTAAAAATGAAATGGCGGTGGGTTGGTCACGTAGCTCGACAGGAACCAAACCGATGGGACACTAAAATCATTGGATGAAGACCAAGATTTACAAAGCGGAGTAGAGGAAGACCACAAAAAAATGGACAGGCGACATTAAACAAATAGCGGGAAAAAAAATGGATTCAAACTACCCAAAATAGAGGCGCATGGAGAGATCTTGAAATGTCCTTTATCCAACAGTGGATCGACCAAGGCTCATGAGAGATTAAGGGTAGAAGCCGAGGAGACGAACGGAACCAAAATCTTTCCCGTTTCAACAGGCTGACATGCATAGCACATATTGTTTGTTTTTGATTCCATGTGAGTGATTTATTTTGATTGTTATTAAGATAATATTTATTGTTTTAACTTTGTATAGTCTATAGACTCAACTCTTCAATAAAGTCTAATTTATTCAACTTTTTAAATCTAATTAATGATTTGTTACAGGGATAATTAGCGCTTACGACGATGTTTAAACGATCACAATACAAACACGGCAACGAGTAGACAACCAGTCATTTTTTCACAATCAGCGGTAATTAGGAGATTACGGCGTTAGTTGTCGAATGGTTTAGTTAAAGTCATTAAACCACAAAATTAATCAGCCCTGCAACAGTAATTTTCTGCGGCTAGTTGCAATCGGGACAGAGGGTAGATTGGACGATAAGAAATATATATTAGCTCAACATTTAGGTACTATGGCGCTACAATTATTTGTACTTTGGAATTATTCAGCTGTAGAATCACTCAAACCACAGTACATGGAATAACAAGTTTAATCGGGACGTGAGGCTTGACAGACTCAATAGCCAAGAGACTTACCTTTAGCGTGTCATCTGAAATACCTGTCAAGTCTGGTTTTGCTTTCCTTAGAACCATTCCTGCAAGTTGCTTTACAGAAAACTATGAAAAGCCCACCAGACTATTGAATAAACATTGAAATTAGCGATTCTAATTCTACACAATTCAAAATTAATAGCATCCTATGTGACGTCACTACCATGTATGCTGACTGCACAACACAGAAAATTCCATGTCAAAGTTTTAATACTAAAATATTTGCTTCCCTATTATTCTTATAACCAAAGTGCAATTATAAAACCATAGTTTGTCCAATGAAATTATCCTACAAGGCAGAAAAATGGAAACAATGCAATCTAACCTCAATAAAAAAAATACGAGCTATCATGGAAATGAAGCGTCGCTAGTGTGTTGTTACAGCCGACAAACGTTACGTAAAATTTAGATTTTGTAGTAGTAGCGCGTTAATTTGCTAAAAGCGATATTTTCTTCATATTTCCTCATTAGAATGATTTTATACCATATATTATGCCACTATTACAATCATTATTGTTTCAATGTTAACTTAAAACACTGGCGACGCTCAGTTTCCATAGCAGCTCCTATTTTTTATTACGATTTCATTGCATATTTTCCACTAATAATTGCATTGGACAAACTAAAGCGACCCCTAAAACGTTAGTATTTACTCTTTGGCTCTAGAAATAATAAGAAAGTCAATATTTTTGCATTAAAAATGTAAGATTGTATTTTCTATGTTGCGCAGTCAGTGTAATACATGGTATAAAGTCTAACTTAGAAATTCCTGTTTACACCAACAGGCGCCGGGTGAATTATTCAAATAGTTGTGTACCAAATGAAATGTAATGAAACTGTTACTGACTCGAAAGCCATGCAACGAAAATAAAATGTAAATAAATAAATAGGTACTCTCTGGCTCGGGAGCCATCCAATGATTACTTTTGTCTGGTTTAGTTACTTTAATTAACATTACTTTGTAATGCCAAACAGGTAGCTCTTGGTCAGACTTCGAAATAGAGTCAACTGTAAAATATTTATTCTTAAACCTGAGGTACAAAATAGATAACGTCTGTCACCTAACTGACTGTCATTACAATTTAAAAAAACGACAAACGTCGTTCTTGGGTGATCTTGAACGCCAGCTGGGCGACAACACACCAGGCGGCTTTCTTCGGAGCTTCTCGAATTGGCCGCCTAAACTGTGCGCTGACATCACTTGGCTTACAAACACGATCAGCTGAAAGCAGGTGTCTTAGTGTAGACAAACTTTGTCACCTTAAAAGGGCGTAGACCTGCGCGTTCGAGGATGAAAGGATCAGGCACGTGCACTGAACGCCTTCCCACGAGTTTTGGCTGGTAGCCGGGAGCACTACCAGCCAACTTTCGTAGCTTGCTTATCGAGCGCCCGTTGGATTCTTCGATTAGATTATTTTAACGTGACTTCTTAGCGTGGATTTCGGCGAGGTTCGGCGTTGCAGCAATGCTCTTGCGGCGCTAAAATTTGTTATTTTATGCTTACGTTTGCAGGGGCCTCGCACTGCGCTGTTGTCACGGTAACTTCGACGGACTTCTCTGGCTATCACCTGCAGCTTCGAATAATGCATTCGAGTGGCGGGCGGCTCCACAGGAACTCGATTTCGACAAACTGACTTTGTTATCGACCTAGATCGTTGTGAATTCGGAAAACAGGTTGGAAAATATTAAATTATCGAGAGACAATTACGTTCAAAATCGTCACCACGATATTCCATGCGCCTTTGATTTGAACGTGCAAGTATCTAGAAGAACGATCTCTAAGCTAGTCAACGAGATTTTCCGTGCGCCTTTAACTTAGAGATCTAGGAATTAAGTATCAAGAAAACCTCTCCTAGTAGTCAATACGATCTTCCGTGTGCGTTGGCCCTAAACGTCAAGGTAATTCTGGAAAGATTTCTCAGCTAATCAACACGCTCTTCGGTGTACCTTAGACTTGGACATAAAGGTAGCTCTGGGCAGGACAGTGCTAAAAGCAGTTTGACTAACCCAAGCAGGAAACCTTCAAGTCAGGTTAAGGTTTTCAAGCCGTTTAACTTCTCAGGAAAAATTTAGGAATAGAACTTCTCTTGCGTGAACGCGGTTTGCTCCCATGTGCTAGTTATACTGGATACTGATGTTTTCAAGTTCTGGACTGACAGGATTAAGAAAGAGTGGCAACGGCTGAAGGAGAACGTGAGCCCGCTAGGGCCCAAGCTGGCTCGACTAGAGTTTTCTCAGGTTCTGGATTAGAGCCTGAAGGAACGAGTTAAGTGAGTGACCGAGACTGGCCAAGCAATGCTTTTATATTGGTTCGAGGCCTCCTTCCACTTCGCTTATAGAGAAACATAAGTAAGGTCTCGTGTGTTGTCCCCCACCTGGAACACCTGGTGCTATCAACTATATCTTGATGCGACCATTTCGCTTTATGCAACCTTTTTTGGGGCCCATATATTGCATCTTGTCGCGACCAGATGGCTCTATGTGGCGGAAATAGCGCTATACAAATTGCCGCATGTGCTTAACATGTTTTTAATCTAATTTGTAGGCAAGCAAAACATAACAGTTGCAGCGCGAAAGGGGCTTCTTAAATTTGAACTATATTAATAAGAGGACGTTATAAAGCAAAACTCAATGAGTGTTAAACATTTGACTTCCGGGATTGAAACGTGTCATTATCGAGGTCAAAAAACTCAATATTTCGTCCACTTTCGTATAGGGCTTCATCAGGAGAACAAGCAAAAGAGCACGGTAATTCAACGTGTAAACCACGCCAGAGGCGAAACTCTTCTTACGATCAGAAGGAGAAAGGCGATCATTTATAGGCAAGTGTCGTCGCGGTTGAGTGACGGTGGGCGGGGCTAAGAAATCAGTACTTTGCACATAGAAGGAAGGGTACAACCTTAGTCCCGATTGAGATTATTAGGGTGTTTGTAAATCTCAATGGCCTTACGCATCCTCCTGCTACAGAAGAATGGGGTTTTGCAGACAATATAAGTTTCATCAAAAAGGTGGCCGTAAAAGCCTCCGAAATCATCCGACTTCAAATTCATCAATTATTAACTTTGGCTTAAAAATTAATTTCACACCAATGTAATTCTGTCTTGAAATCCGATACAGCATTTTATCATTATGCTCTGTTATTACATGCGAATTAAGTACAAATTAAGAATTCTGACCTAGTAAGCAGCCTATAGTTTCTCGACTCGACGGAGGCGTTCATTATCAGCGTGAGGACCTGCCTAGCACCTGAAGATGGTGGAAATTTGCCCCTGTGAAGGGCGCCCACGGCGACTGGTTAGGCGGAGAAAGCGGCTAGATGACGATGTCGTCAACCCGGCCCACATAGAGTAGAAAGAAAATTGGGGTCTGGAATAGTCAACATTTACGAAGTGGTCTGCAGATCGTCGGAATACACACAACAGCGGAATTACTTAACATACGATTGGGAGGTAATTGGCATATCAGGCCCTAGCCGAAATTGGAAATAAACCCTAATTAGCGATAACAACAGCACGTCTGCTTCTTTGGAGAGTCGACCCTTTCTCTTTTAAACTTCATTTGCTCAACCCCCAAAAAGTGCAGCCTCCAGCCCCCACTTAGCTTGAACCAACGTGAACAGCAGTTAATTATACCAAGGTGACCGTAAAAAGAATTCCACCACGTTTAGAAATTAAAAAAAGGAAATTTCACGGATATGCAATTTAATTAAATAACTATTAGATACCCATATTGAATAATTTTTAAAATTAACATACCCGTATTGTTTGTATTCTATCATATAAACCTTGAATTATATGAATTTCACTTTTATATACTTTCTTGTCTAACCAAATTAAATAGCTATTTATGCAACAAGTGCTAAAAGTTGACGTTTATGCACGCGTTGCATACAATATTTTATCTACGACCTTAATTTTACCGTTATTAATCCATAAATATCGATTTAACAAAGGTTTGCATCTGCGACACTTATAATTTATGTCATAATAAACAGTAGACCTTGGCGCGCCGGCAAATGTTTGCAAAACCAGTACTGTCAAGGTCAGTTACGAAAGGTAATTATTAATACTACACATCTGACGGTATTCATTACATAACGCTTTAATTATTTCAAAAACACTTTATATGTAGCGCAAGAAGTAACTAGAATATCTTTACAACCTCACTTCCAGTTCGAAATTGTAGTTTTATAACCTCACTTCACTTTATACCACACATGCGCTTAAAGTAAACAGCTGATTTATTTAACCACGCTAAACTATAAAACGTCACTTTTAGTGAAACAAGCTAGCGCTAAAAGGTCTACTTTTAGTAGTGGTCGTAGATAAAGAATGTTTTTATTATTACGAGACAAAATATGAGGCTTTGCATTTACTAAGATAATCTCTGAAACTTCTTTGTAGCGTGAATAATTTTAATTTGCATAGTGGCGACATACCCAAAAAAGAATATGAATTTGCATTTACTTAAGTTACTAGTTCATTATGGGACAATTTAGGGCTGTAACGTTTGTATAATTAGAGATTTTCATACTTTTCCATTCAGGATGGTACATAAAATAATCTATTTTGAAATTATTGCAGTTACTTGTATTGCAAAAATAAACCTTTCATTATGTGTCAGACTGTAAATATAGCCATATTTTGACGACACAAAAATTGCGTGTAAATTGAAGAGTTATCACTTTACGCTTAACCCTGGCTTCTAATTTGCCTTAATAATATTGGAAAACTCAGTCAGTTACTTTGTGAATCATAAGTGTATATCAGGTGGACAGCTTCAATGCCGAATATAAGAACATGAAAATATCCTAGAGTTGAAAAACTATAATAATCACGTGGGATACATCAATATGTTGAAAAACATTTAAGGAATCGCCAAGAAAACTAAAAGGTGGTGGTCAAGAATGTTCTGACATTTTAAGTTTCTATATTCAAATCATGTATAATTTACAAAGGTGGATCGGTGTTTATATCCAGTTCAAGGAAGTTGTCTATTTCCGTTATTTGTTCTATTCCATTTCTATATTTCGCACTTCTTGGAAATGTTTGGCTCATCTTTTCAGTTGTTCTTCAATTTCAATCGTGGTTAATCCCTTTGCCTCTTTGTCCTTTATAATGCTATTTGTTCTTTTTTTGTGCTAATTTTCCTGATTTTCTCGTATAAGGTTTTGTTATCTCCTGCTATCGCTGCCATTTGGGCTTCTTCTGCCACCATTTCTATATATCGTTGTTTATCTTTCTTCACGCTCTTTTTTATATCCTTGGTTACTTCCCGATATTTCATTTTTCATTTCGGCATTTAATTCTTGTCGTTTTAACTTTCTCCTTGTTTCTATTTTCTTTCAGGTGTCCTCGCTCATCCACTTGTCTTTCTTCTTTCTTTTCGTTCCTAATACTTTCTTGCTTAGTGTGAAACAATAAAGAAGCCGACCTGCGATTAATTAATTAAAATAATCGATGGTAGTAAAAAAATCGCAGATCAACCCCCCTACAGTTTGTACACCACGGCAGCTCTGCAAACTCTTTAGTTACCGCGATGGCCGAGCTAACTCAATTTCGGCGGCCTTGGATCGTAGGTTCAAATCACCAGCTGTGCACCCCGTAAAGCCTTCAAAAAAGGGAAATGGGCGCCAGAAATCAAATGATTTCAAATAATAAAGAATAAACTACAAGTGACTAGCGTTTATTTAATAGAACTGAAAAACTTGTAGAGTCAGTAATAAATAACCAGAATAATTAAAAGGCAAATGTCATAACAAAATTGTGTACGTAAATTGAGGGCTGCGACACGCACAAAGATCAAAAACCCCTTTCGGGTTATTAAGTTAACTGTAACATCAAAACCAATCGTGGGATATGCATACCTCAGTCATTTGATAAAACCTTTCTGTTTAGGCTATTGAAATAAAAAAGCGTGAATGATCCTTTAACAAAGGGTCACTACAGATTAAAATTGCAGCTTTAAATATTAATCATGATTACCTAAATATAGGCACAAAATATCAAATATTAGAACAAGTGCATGTAAGAATTTGAACATTACATGTTAATAATTGCGGAAAGTATGAATTTAAATTTTAAATACTGACGGGTTTAAAATGTACGGATGTAAATTCCAGGTATTGAAGATAAGTTGATATAATATTAATCCCGGAGTAGCACTAACTAACCTCGAACGCCGGCCGGGGGTTGCTACACCCTACGATTTTAAACATATGCTGGTCGTGAACTGCTACACACATTGGTCGAAATCGCCGTGGATGCACCGGTAATTGTAGCAAAGGCACCCTCAAACGGCAGCAACTAGGCAGAACGCCAGCAGGTGTCGAAAATGAGATTAGGCTAACAACTTTGCTTCCGAGATAAACTCTTGGATGAAACTGTTAATTAAGAGCTAAAGAAAATGTAATTACTATGGGAATAACAAAACAGAAAAGCGCCATCGTACCTGATCATAGTCAGCCCTTGGAAACACCATGCTCATAAAAATTGATTGAGTGCACGTAATTTGACTTAAACAAATAAACCTTAGCCGCGCCGGTGACGGCGGACCCAGGCGAGAACAGCAAGTGCCTCTGACGAAAAATTTGTTTCCAAAGGAAAGCTCGCATTACAACTGCCTGTGATAAGAGATAGCGCGGGTCAAAAGGGCATCGCGCGAACAAAAGGAACTCGATCCAGGTACAAAATAAGCTGCTTTGGAAAATTTAAGAATTCGAAATGCAAAGGATTTATAATTCAAATAAAAATATACAGGTTAGGCCTGAAATAATTGGATAACTGGCGAAACAATTAAGCAGAGCCAAAAATTGTTTCAAGTGTTGAATGTTATTTTAACTTTATCCCGTATTGGCTCATTGTAATTTATTGCTTTGCTTAATTCGTTTAGTTGGTGTGCATACTTTTGTCTAGTCTCACTATCGTTTATTTTGTCGTAGTTGTAATTTGGTTGCTTCACGGTTTGGTATCGTTTATTTTCTTTACCAAAGTTGAATCGTATCTTGGGTGTGAATAGATGATGGTCTGGCCCTATATCCGCCCCTCTTCTGTTACGTGTGTCTAGTAGTCTTTTGCTTCCTTTTTAATGTATGCATATAAAGGGTGTTTTTTTTAGAGGCGGAGAACTTTAAATTGAAATAAAACACAGAAAAATGTTTTTAATATCTATGAAATTGGTCTTATTTAAAAGATAATTTTATGGCATTACTGTTGAAATATATCGGGCATGTGACCGCCGCGGCTGGCGCGTACATGACGTAATCTGGAGGTCTAATTTTCACACACTCTTCGCAGTAAATCAGGCTGTATAGTGGCAATAACGCGTCGAATGTTGGCTTCCAAGTGCTCGATTGTTTCCGGTTTATCGAAGTAGACATGCGACTTTACATATCCCCAAAGAAAATAATCTAATGGCGTCAAATCGGACGAACGGGGTGGCCATTTAACAGATCCGCGAAATGGATCCACGAAATTCCAGGAATAATTCCCCATTTTTGTTCCTCCCTCCAACTCCCTGATTCACCATTATTTCTTAATAGTAGATTATGCAATGAGGGAGAGAAATTGCACTGAAGCAAAATAGCATTCTCTCCGAGTGGCATATACTATTTTTTCCACGTTGCAGGAAGATTTAAAACAAAAAACCTGTATGTTTTAAACGTCATTTATAACATTTTAGTTACAATTATTTTAAAATTAGTAGCCTATGGTAAATTTTAAAGTTGGTGGCACTGTAAGTCATTATGACAAGAGCTCACAATTATGTCTAATTCGAGTTTAGCAGGTTCTGATAACCTCGAATTTGACATAATTGTTGTGTCAGTCATAATGAAAACTCCCTAGGGAAAATTTTGTGTTATTTAGTCTCTAGGGAGTAAATGTTTTACTTCTGTCACAATTTTGATGCTATAGAAACCGACTTCTACTCCCGGTCGTGAAAAAAAGCCGTTATTGTCTGCTCTGTATATCCCAATTCCATTCATTTCCTTCTATGGTGATTTTCCGAAATCCTACTTTGGTCGCTTCACCTTTTGTATTTTCAGCTTGTGCTTTCCTTCTAATGTGTCCTTGGATCTCTCTGTTCTTTTTGGATAAGTCATCATTGATGTAGACATATTTGTCAGTAGTGCTTAGCTTGTTTTTATTCTTCATCACTTTTGCTTTTTGCTCTGCGTTTTCTAACTCAATCAAGCAAGTGTACTGTCCGAATTTCCTTGTTGTTTTCTTCTGGATATCAATTTTTAGGTTTGTTTTCACAAAATCTATCATTTTTCCCTTCAACTCTGCTTGATCATAAGTGTCAACTGACAGCCCTTGCACTACCACATTGTTTCTCAGTTTGTCGATTTCCATTCTTGCCATTCTACATTTATCTCACTTAATTGTTTCGTCATTTGTTCATTTTCCTTTTTGATATCCGCATTTTCTTTCTTTAGTTCCATTATCTCCTGTTTGTATGTTTGTTACTCTATTCGTATTTGTTTACCTAACTTTCATTGTTAGGTCTTGCATCATACTCAACAGCTTATCTAATCTATCCTCTTACTTTCCTGATTCCTGCAGTCTTGTCTTGTGATCTGAAGGTTTTTTTACTTCTTCCAAAAACTCCCATTTGCTCTTTGTGTCTTTTCCTGTTAATTTCGTCCGCGGAATATTCATCATCTCCACTATCTCCTAGATCTTTTTTATCCATTTCAGTTCCCACTGTCTCATTGTATTTGTTTCCACTTTTAATTTGTTTGTATTTAATAAGATCTATTCCTGTACACTTTTGTACACCGCAGTAAGAGCTTCACCCGAATCTACTTCACGGAGGCTGGAGTCTAACATTTAGTATTGCACTCTCCTGTATTTAGGCCACCACACAAACTTCATTGTTGTATAATGTGTTGCCTATCCTAATTGTGTTGAATTGGCACTTACACCTTGCAATTTTTGCTTATCTTATCACCATTCGCAGTTTCGCTGATTTCTCGAACTTCTTTCCTTTACCCATTTCTCTGCACCTATATTATGGCTGCTTGATCACTTTTGTTTTTATATCCCACTCGATACTGCCTAATTTAGGTTTTAATATCGAAGCAATGATACACACTTAGGGTAAGGCCATGCTTGCGTTTTAGTCGCTGCGACACGATCGCCGCGACCAGGTCGCAATGGTGTGTTATATGGATTCTAATCTAGGTGGCCACGTTTGCGACCCGCGACAGCGACCAATGTTGAAAACGCTGTGAAGAGCGTTTTGCCAGCGTCACGACAGATTGTTTCTTATGCAGTATTATAATATGGCCTGGACAGAAAATTTGATATGTCTGCGACCTAGTTGCGGCGATCATGTCGCAGCGACTAAAACGCAAGCATGGCCTTACCCTTAATGAGTAGGCGCCAAGCCTTGAACCTCAGTAGAAATAGCATTGAATTATTGAAGTCATACCTAGATAACAGGCTCCAATGTACAACCATAAATGGTAGTTCTTCAGGCTTTGATAAGGTGGTATGCGGCGTCCACACGGGTCAGTATTGGGCCCAGTTTTGTTTCTTATTTTTATTAAGGACATGAATAAGAGCGTGCCTAATACTGACCTAACGTTATTTGCCGATGACACAGCACTTACCTTCAATAATGCTAATCTGCCCATTTTGCTAAGCAACCTAAATAGTGAAAGATGTAGGATGCAGGATTGGTTCTTGGCAAACAAATTAAAAACTTAATGTCTTTAAAAATTCTTTATATATTTACAAGTGTCTTCTGTATGTAAAGAAAAATAGTGACTTCTTTAATACTCAAAATACGAGGTCCAGCTATACTCAGAGAGTTGATTATGTCGACAGCCAGTCGCAATGGCACGAATTACTATAGGCTGTTAATCATCTGATGGGTCAATTTAAAAATACTGATAAAACTTTGGGCGCATGTGCAGTAGAATTCGCAAACGAATGTGATTAGTGGTTCCGAAGCAATTTCATGGGGCATTCAATCAGCGGCTGCAACCAGGGGCGGATGGGGTGGGGTAAACCGGCCTGGGAAACCATTAACACCGGCCCAGTCTATTTTTATTTAAAAAGTTGTTAGGCACTTTTTACTAAGGGAGCTATAAAAATAAGTATATACTTATTCGTATTTTTCAAACGCTTTTAATATTTCTCTAAGTAAAAATACATAATACGTACATGTTAGGCCCCTTTCAGACGAAACAACTTTTCGCCGTGCGCCGTATACGGCAGTGCCGTGCATTCCAAAGATGCGCCGTAGAGCACACAACTTTTCGCCGTGAACATGACGGCGTGTTATAGGCCGTGAGGTATCAGGGTGTTTGTATATCGCTAGACAGCTTGTAACTTCATTAATAATAGATATTGAAAAAAACTTTTTTCTTGTTTTAAATGCCAGTATTAAGCCTATAAACTGTCATAAATCAGTTTAAGTCATGGCTTCCTATTTTTGCGACAAGACTTCGGTTTTTCTAATGGAACACCCCGTATATTGATAAATATTTGAAATCAGCATAAAATTACTTTGACAGATGCTCAAACAAAAATTTTAGAACTCATTATTTTTTTAAAATAAAAAAAATTTAGTGTAAATAGGCCATGACTTACACAAAATTATTAAACATCGAACAAGGAAAGCAAAAGAAACTCCACTTGGCTCCAAATATTCCTTATGGTCGAATTATCGCATCAAACTCACTAAAACCATTTAAAACTTTGTTTTTTAAATGGAACAATATGAGTTTCATTAAACAGTTGAAAACTACAACAAAAAACTTTCCAACGATGATCCATATTCGCCATTTCATTTCGCCTTTAAAAAATTATTTTATTTTAAATATAATGCGAACATAATTATTTCATTTAAAAAACATAGTTTTCAATTGTTTTAGTACGTGTGCTGCGATAATTCGTCGATGAGGAAATCCAGGTAAACTTTCTTTTACATTTCTTGTTCGATTGTTAGTGATTTTGGGTGTCATGGACTAATTTGGGCATTTTTTAAAACAAAATAATAAATCTTCAAATTTTATTTTAAGCATACTACCACAGCACTGATTTAAAATATTTAAAAATGTACAGGGTGTTCCATTAAAAATACCAAAGTCGTGTATCGGTACGGAAAAATAAAAGGTCATGGTTTAAATTGGATTACAATTTGTAGGCTACGTACTGGTATTTAAAACAAAACGAAGTTTTTTCAATATCCCTAGTATGAACGATGTTACGATTTATAAACACACCGTATGTAGGCTTCTAATGGTATCTCACTTTTCAGTATTGTGTAATAGATGACTGAGAATGACTCGATTACATTAGAATGTTAATAGCAACATTCGAATAAAGTGCAAGAACAACTCATTAGACGAAATACCAATATGAGAGACGCCATCTCACTGGCGGAAAGTCGTTCCATCTGAAAGGCTCCATATCTCACAATGTATATCAAGACGCCGTGTAGGGCACGGCGCCGTGTCCGAGCTTGATAAACGCCGTGGTGTTCACGGCGGCCGTGTACGGCGTAAGTCGTGGCCGTCTCGTATGAAAGGCTCCATATGAATCAATAGTCTTCAAAATGCACGGCAGTGTGCCGTACACGGCGAAAAGTCGTTTCGTCTGAAAGGGGCCTTAGGATAAATAAAAACTACTGGCAACTAGTTCCTGGTCCTGTTCATTAGTATTGGACAGAAAAAAATTGTGAAACACATCATATTTTTTGAAAAAGCGGGCCTACATATCCGCTTATATTTTTGTTTTCATAAATATAGATATTAATATGTCAGTGCTTAATATAAAAGCAAGCCTTTAAACAAATCGCTTTCTTCGGCCAAAACATTGATTACTTCCTCCAGGCCCGGATTGGCTCCTTTGAGGGCCCTCGGCTAGAGACCGAAAAGAGGCCCCGTTGTCGAGGGGGGGGGATATGGAATACCCCCCAGGGTAGGGGAAAACCCCCGGCTCCCACGGAACATTTTTGAAAATTACATGCTTGAAAACCACATTTTCCGCTATTTTGGCACTTGAAAAGCAGTTGAGTAAAGGCAAGATCTTTATCAAAAATTAAGGTTTTCTCTTGTAGTTTATTTACTTTTACTAGACATTTTTATATTATTTTTATTATATCTAAACTAGCTACACGCTGGAAAAAATAAGTAGCTCATTTTATCATAATGATCACTTATTATATGTAAGTCCAAGTAATAAACTGTTTTAAATATAACACTGTAATGGTTAAAAAGTGACAATATTTTCTTGTGTTCATTGATAGTAAGAAAAAGTTGAACAAAAAAATCTTAATGGTTATTTACGTCAACAAACAAAAAAACTTTAGATTAAAAATACACACTTACTTTACATCAATAAAAACGAATGTTTAATATTAATATATAAATATACTAGAACGCGCGTGGCCAGCCTACGTCTGGCCCTGCCAGCGTAAAGAGACGGTTAACAATAAAAATGCTTGCTTAAGCTGGTAGCCAGCCTACGTCCGGCCCTGCCAGCGTTAACAATACAAATGCTTGCTGTTGACCGTCTCGCCACTCGCGCTTACAATCGGCATGTGCGCGCGCCAGTGCTTACTTTCGGTCGGCCGGCGGCATCAGCTCTTATAATATAAGATTCAAAAACTTGATATTCATTTTATAGACTAAACATTTTTACAGATACAGCGAACTAAGAAACTGAACTACTGCGTGTTGATTTTTTTATTAACCTAACAGCTTTTTGGCCAGTTGTTATGTGTGTGTGTGTAGTTAAACAAATATCTTACTCACAAAAAATTTAAACCTTAATTTATTTTCGGGATCGGGAGCCCCCTTGAACCGGGGGCCCTGGGCGATCGCCGACCAGCCGACCTGGCCAGTCCGGGCCTGACTTCCTCATTATTTATTTTGTTTAAGACTGGAGCCTCAATATTCATAAGCGGGAATGTTATGCTACTAATATTATTTCGGTTAAATCCGTGATTCTTTTTGTGTGCTGCGTTTTTTTATATACATATTTGTTTTTCAAGGGTCATCGCGATGAAGCGGCCCCCGTTATGGCCGAAGCCAGCGACCCTTCGGGAATTTTCCCAAAATCCAGACTGGCCCATCCGCCCCTGGCTGCAACTAACCTAAACAAGCTAGAACAACACACCGAATTGTGGGTGGATTGTGGGAAACCACTGCTTCTTCACGTGGCATGAATTCAACTAGCCCTGGACACAGCATCGACCAATCAGAATCAGACTGGCGGAAATGCTCAATAAGCAGTGCGTTCAAATAAAACCGTCAAGTAGCCTCGAGTCAAACAGTAATTTTTGAAAGTCATGTCATAACATATTTTTTGTAATACCTACTTGTTAAATACTTCTTTAAGGACTGTTTACTACTGCGTAAGCAACCTCTTTACGGCCCGGCCGTAAAAAGTGTCCGTAAAGACCACGGCCTGCTAAATTGTGTGCCAAACGTCAAAGTGACGTTTGTCACACAAATCCAGCAGCAAGCAAGCCTTCAACTCCACATAGAAGGCGCAAAAGACGGCTAGAACTCCTGAACATACGCTAAAATAACTTGCTCATTCAGAATCTTAACGCCTTTAGGAATATCTTCATCATTTTCTACAGATGTCATAAGTTACGAGCTGGTTACAACTTAAAACTGCTTACAACCATACACGAAATTGGAAATAACTGACATTTATAAACAACAGTTGCAACGTTCTACGCACTCTCAATCATTCTAAAATTCTAAAATGTCATTACACAAACCTAGCGTTTTGATGAAAATAAATTAGAAAAATATAGATATGACCGAATTGTATGTAGGTATTACAAAAACTATTGTACAATACACGTCCGTTAGGGCCTTTACTGCCTCGCCAGTATTATTCGACTCGCTCTTCGAGCTCGTCTCACAAATTCTCTGGCTCGGCAGTAAAGGCTATCCTAACGGACTTCTACTGTAAAATACTATTATGGATTGCGTATTCTAGGTAGAGCGTTGTAATAATTTGCTTATAAACACATAACCTCACTTTACAACTGACAACTCAAGTGACTCAGCACGCTGAATTCTGGGTAGAGCGATGCAATAATCACAGCTAGTTCAAAGCCCTTTTGATAACTTTTTGTTTAACCCCATGTTATTAAAGTTGGACCAAAATACTTGTATATCTAATGAAGTGTAAAACCTTTGTTGCTTTTAACACTAATAAAAATATTATTATATAGAAAGTTGCAACACGGTTAATTTAAGCAATGAGATTGACTTACTTTGTAACCCTAAAGAAAGTACAAAATGATTCTGTCAGCAAGCATCCAAACAAAAATAATTTTATTAAAATATTTATCTTTTTACATATATACAATCTATTATTATCATATTTTCACATTAATAAATAATACAAATATTTGCTAACTTCATACATCATTACAGAATGCAATGTAATAATAACTGATAAAAAAATGGCAACAGTAATCTTTGCCACATCAGACTCGACACTTATAATGCACAACGAATTGAAAAACAATTAAGTATTATCCTTGAGCACATCTTTGAGTATTGAACTGGAGTTCCTGTTTTTTCCGAAATCCGCAAACGTAGGCAGCATGACTTCACTTAGCACGAGCGGAGACTGCCGAGGTGTGGTGCTAGAACTGCTGCTGTTGCCCTCAGACATCTTTCGTTGATTGGAGCTTAGTAAATTGGGTAGCACTTTAGGTTTTGACTCGTTCTCTAAAAATCGCACAAACGCTTCGGACAACGACTGCTGCGACATTTCCTGGTTTGAGTTCAGGCTCTGTGGATGCAGGATGGAACTTAACCAGCCACCTTGCTGCGGGCGGTTCAAATTAACTCTGTCGCTCTCCTTCTGGTTGAAATCCAGAACCGTCGCTATGATTTTTAGGATCTGATTTTGGTCATTCGTACTGGAAGTTATATAACCTATGACAAGATTTTTTATTAAAGTCTTGTCGACTTTCACGTCGGTGTGAGTCGACAGGTCTTTATACTTGGCCTCGCTGGTTTTCAGTTGGTCTTGTAGTTTAGCAACTGAAATATGGAGAAAGTGAGGTTAGAACGCAGCCAGACTCAAATTTTGTGCTATGTAAATTTTAAATTATAAAAATAAGAAATACCATACGGTGAGGGACGACAACGAAAATCAGAGTGCAAGTGTTACACAGGGACCGATTTCTAAACCAACCAGTACCTGATGTAATACTCACAATCTGAACTCTCGGGTTGCATGCACGTCATGCGTTGAAAACACAAGTCAAAATCCTGTAAATCAAAAAGAAATTAAACGAAATGTTCGGAACAATCGCAAACAGAAAGAAGCACAAATGTTATACAAACAAAACAGACATCGAAACAAACTTGTGCGGTACAGATGCAAAAGAAATCGGTGAAGCACTAACTGCATTTATTTTATCCCACTTAGTAAACTGAGGTGCCAAAAAACCTCACAGTTACCAAATGAGATTAAGAAAACGCAGCCAAGCGTGCGGGTGCTACGAACGTCTACTACAGTGCAAAAACTCGTGCATAGCTACTTCAAATCAAAATCGTAAGCAAAAGTAAGGCACGCATGAAAGCATCGTAAAATTGCTCTTTTTATTATTTTTACTAGTGGAATGCAATTGTGTAGTTAAATACTACCGGGTGTCTTAAAATCAATTACATCTAGTATGGTTGGAATTTCCCATAATGCAATACAAAACTTTACTTAAAATTGGTAAGAATGTAAGTCTATGTCAAATTCGACGTTAGCAGGTTAGATTTTGCGTCAGTTTTGACACAAACTGACGCAAAACATAACCTGATAACCTCGAATTTGACATAGACTTACAGTATTGCCAATTTCAAGTAAAATTTTAGATTGCATTATGGGAAATTCAAAGCATACTAGATGTAATTCATTTTAAGACACCCGGTAACACAAACAAGGGGTTAGTCTGGAAACTGAATCAGACACTAAACAGTATGTTTTCTGAATGCAATCTCTTATATAGTTTTTTTTTTTAAATAACAATTACCGTATTACAATTGGTAGTTTGAATGCCACGCGTTTATGTTGAAATTGTCAAGTGAAAATCAAAATAAGACGAGTGGTTTTCGATGCTTTCACTATGCAAAACCTCAAAGCTTACATTCGAGTAAATAATAAAAGCCAGTTTAATTCTGCACTGAACTGAACAGAACAGTATCTTAAAATATCACAATTTGTCAATAAACCAATATGCATTTTCAATTAATTTGCCTTGCCTTGTTGGGATTAAATTAATTAAACCAGTAACAAATGTGACCTTGCAAAGGCGCAGGGAAAATTAAAAACGCACATTTTGGTCTACATAAAATTACAATACTTAACAACAAGTAAATGGTAATGAAAAACTAAATTTAACTACGATGGCTGGCGAGGCTGTACGACAGAACGTGTTAATATCAGTCGATACTCTGGGATTCTAAATACCCAGAATTACCAGCTGATATTTCACGTGCGGCCATTCTACAAAAAAAGTTAACAGTTATCATCTTACATTAGAATATATAGGAATATCGTAAAATCAACTTAAATATATCTGCATTCTTTTTTACATGAAAATGATTCATGTTGAACATCAATTCAATGACAATTTGTTTTTTATTGGGTATATTGAAGTTTATACCACAGCGAACATTGTAAAATAAACCCCCCAAAATGTTCCTTTGTATTTTATGCACGGCATGAAATTGTACAAAAATACTTGAAAACTCTAAAGGACTATGAGTAATTATTCAAATTCTTATGAAAAATCATCACATAATGATGTGCAGTTGTAACTGAACTATAGATTATCATGAAATTACTAGAAACACTAGTATATCAGCCACTTAAAGTTTGTACAGAGTATAATACATTAAATTCAAACTGCGATAAAATGGCTGCTCGAATCACTACAACCTTGGATTTTGAGAAAACAAGCGCGAATCTATATCATTTTGACAGGTTTCGTTGTGTCAATAAATATTCGAGTGTGCGCATGGTCCAGAGATCAAAAACAAATGTCGATTTAAAGACGCACAAAATGCAAAAACTTTGGCAGTGAAACAAATGCTTGTTGTGTTTTGGATGACAAAACATACATTAAAGCGAATTTCTTTGAACTTCAATTTTTTACTTTTTCAGGCAAGATCTGCCTGAATGTGAAACTGCAGAAAGGTTTGGTTCTAAAGTATCTAGTATGGCAAGCGATATGCCAGTGTGAACTCCCAATCACTTTGTACGTGACGTCAGGTACCATCAACGCTGAGGTATACAGTATGTCTCAGTGACTACCAGACATGGCAATATTAACATTGAGAAATTATGTAAGGATCAACTATTGCTGTGTCTGTAGGCTATCTAAAAATAGGCAGGTAGTTGAATTAATCAAATTTACATTATTGTCAGATTGCTGTTATTTTTAAAATTTACTGACACAATACAACTATTACAATTTAATTATCAATATTATTGCAGTACGGCTGAGTGGTGTTGCACATCTCACGGCACTTGTAAAAGTTAAGCGCCAGTCTGCTTGGTCAGTACTTGGTTGGGTGACCATCTGGAGAGCGGGCGTAGTGCTCTAGAATAGACAGGCTCCACTACCTCAAGTACCTCCGTCGAATATAAATAATGCACACAACCTCAGCGGCTCGGTGCTCCCGGCACCCCGACACTGTGTAAACGGTATAAGGGGTTACAGATTACATACCTGGTGACAATAAAACTATTACCCATGGTGGCATTTCGAAACGGCTTGAGATAGAAATATGCAATTCAGTATGTCGATAGGGTTGAAAATTGTGAACAATTGTAACATAAAAACAATTGAATGTCGTTTCCGGTTTCACCGGAAATAACCGTGACTTTGTTATTTTAAATGGGACACCCTATATATTTTCTCTTTTTATGACTCTCAGAACAATTCTAAATAACTTTTGTCTAACATACCCCATGTCTAAAATGAATAGTTTTTGAAATAGAGCCGCTTAAAAATATGCCGTAATTCCTATTTGTTTGTATTTTACGGAAAAACGGAGTAGGCCAGGACAGAGGTTGCTATGGTTTTTAAAAACAATTGAATTTTGACAAGTATTTTCAACCCTATCGACATACCGAATTGCATATTTCTATCTCAAGTCGTTTCAAAATACCGCCGTGGGTAGTAGTTATATTGTCATCACCCGGTATATATATATATTGCAAATAAATAGTATTTAAGGATAAATAATGTGGTATAGTAATTACCTTGTATAAGTAATATTCAGTATAAAAGCATAAGTATTAAGAATTTACGCAAAGCAAAAATAACATAGAAAGTAAGGTTAAGGTTTAGTGTTTGTGGTAAACAAACGTAAACCATTTATTATTTTATAATAAAAATTTTTGTACAAATAAATTTGGATGATTTTCAGTAATACATACAACAGAAAGCTTAAGAGTTCGTATTTTGTAATGAAATAGCGAAGAGTAACACAACAGATAAGCACTAAAAATTCAATAACATTAACAGGTACTTATTAATTAAATGTTCAAACGTATTCCTACTGACTAATAGACAGTAGTTAATCTGTCATAAAAATTACGACGTACATTTCGTAATGTTTAAGGGGTTATATTAAAACATGCCTCCCTTTAAATAATTATGGAATCTGAAAATTATTTGACAGAAGTAAATTTCTGTGTGTTTTGGCCACTCAGAAAGAATATACAGAGTGAGTTTTTTTTCATTATCACTATAGGGATCTCGAAAACCATGAAAAAATCAAAGGCCTACTAGATACAAGCAAAATATTAAAATTACTTAATTCCTTAAAGTCGGTCTAGCGCCGTTATTATTGAAAATAGAAAAAAAATAATAAGAATAAAAGTTTTAGCTATTTTTACGGTGTTTATCCTACAGTTATTAGTTTTCTTCTAGCTTTCATAGTTTTTGAGTTATAACATTAAGTTACATTTTTTTAAATAGCAATCAAAGTTGGCTTAGACATTTCTAAAAAGAGCTCACTTTTCCGCTTAAAATGACATAAGGTTTTGACAAATAATTCTATTATAATAATTTTCGTAATAAGAAAATGATGAAAACAAAAACTATGAAAGCTAGAAGGAAATTAATAAGTGTAAGATAAACACCCTAAAAATAGCTAAAACTTTTACTCTTATTATTTTTTTCTATTTTCAATAATAACGGCACTAGACCGACTTTAAAAGATTAAGTAACTTTAATATTTTGCTTATATCTAGTAGGCCTTGGATTTTTTAAAAGAAACAAAAGCACACTTTGAATAAGCTCATAAAACTGCAATTCTTTCTCCATTTAGCAAACGAGATATGCTCTTTTTAGAAATGTCTAAGCCAACTATGATTGCTATTTAAAAAAATGTAACTTAATGTTATAACTCAAAAACTATGAAAGCTAGAAGAAAACTAATAACTGTAGGATAAACACTGTAAAAATAGCTAAAACTTTTATTATATTATTTTTTTTTCTATTTTCAATAATAACGGCGCTAGACCGACTTTAAGATATTAAGTAATTTTAATATTTTGCTTGTATCTAGTAGGCCATGGATTTTTTCAAAGAAACAAAAGCACATCTCAAATAAGCTCACAACACTGCAATTATTTCTCCATTTAACCAACCTTCTATCTTTCACGGTTTCTGAGATCCCTATAGTGATAATAAAAAAAAAACTCACCCTGTATAGCTCATGGCAATAGTTGATCCTTATATAATTTCCCAATGTTAATTTTGCTGTTTGGCAGTCATTGAGACACACTGTATAAGAAAGCATGATGGTCAGACATTGTTTTGGTCAGATTTGGCATCGGCACATTATATAAGGCTCCTTCCAAACCTTATGTGCTCCGACACAATAGCAAATCGCGATGCTATAGACCATTCTAAAAACATTCGCTTTTTTAACCTAACCTCGCTATTTTGTCGTGGTTCTGGTCATTAGCATATGGTTTGGTTACATTTTGCTTAAGTTTGTGAAGTTATAGTTTTTGTCTGCAGTTTCAAAATTGTTTAAATTTTTTTATCAAGATTCAATTGTGTACTTTTAGTAAAACACAAAACAATACGTTTTATATTTTAATAATTTAACTAATGCAAAATCCCAGTTTACAAAGCATCAGCATTTCTACTGCTGTTATACTAATTATGTTAAAAGTCAAATAGGAGTTATTTGTTTACACAGTATTATATACTGATTTGTGAAGTAACTTCTTATGAAGAAAATTTTAATTATTTATAGTTGCCTGGAGTAAGAGTAACGGCAAGAAACTAGATCATAGTCAAGGACGTGAAATAATCTACTGTGAGCTCAGACAGAACTAAGGGGGATGCTTGGGTGGTCCTCAGCACCTTCTGAGCCTCAGCTCAATATGCGATATATAAAATGTGGTGTTGATTAGTTGAACAAATTTTGGCATTAAAATACGAGAAACTGTCAGTGTAGTAATCCATTGTTTTAAGATTTTTTGTAGGTGGTGGGGCGACAGATAAACATCAATCGACATCAACCGACGTCAACATAACCTACAAAAGTCGGTTAAAATGTTATAATTTCACGATAATTTCAAAAAAACCTAATGTACCCCTCGGCAGTGAAGTTCCTTTTTTTCACTCATGTGGTTTATTTGCCTTGGCCCTACGGGCCTTGGCAACTAAATCCACATTCGTGAAAAATCTTAAACTGCAGTGTCTGGGTATACAAATGACTATTATTTAATTTTAGAATCACAATCTTTATTGGCCTTCGATAGTGGATGTAAAATGGTTTTCATGGCCCTATGGCCTATAAAGTTGTTAAGCAGTATAACAAGCACCAACAATATAGTATAGTAACCCCAACAATCTGTATAGAAACCATAACACACCCAAAATACACAGCGCTAACACAATGATGGCACAGTAGTCTGTAGCCAACATACTAAATCCTTGAATTTTGTTCATTTTGAGAACCAAAATAAAATAAAACATATGTACCATGTGCTTAATTTATTTTATATTTTAATAGTAGGTACCTCTATAATGGGTACGAAGTTATTTACAATTTATTTTGAGCAAAAAAGTTTGCGCTAACGAAACTGACATTGGAAGAAGAACTTACTCTATCGCACATCATGACACAGGATACTTCATTAGAGGCTAACGCTACAACCCTTGTGCCGATAGCTGTTTCAAATGCAAAAGAGAGAGTATCGTATTACATGAAAAGCAAAATGTATCCATCTGGCATTTATATGCCTGGAGATGTTCTTTGTTCCACTACAGCTCTATTAGCTGTTTACAATCTAAGTTCTGAGGCGGTAATATGGAAGGAAAAGAAGGTTGCTGGTAGAGGGGAGCAATGTGCTGATCTCGAGACAGATGATGTAGAAAAGATGAGTGAAAATTCTTTTTCTATAAAGTTTAGTGACGTAGAATTTGAGCAGTCGTTTGATAAGGACGATGTACAGCAACTATTTGATATTTTAAAACGTTGGTCTTGCTGTTTTGCCAGCAAGACGACAGAGTTAGGTACTGCGAATGGTGGTGAATTGGAAATATCACTGGGTGAAGGTAGTCAACCTGTTTGGTATCGACCTTACAGGTTGCAACTAAAAAAAAAACACCTTGTCAGAGAAAAAGTGGAAGATCTGTTGAGTGCTGGTATTGTCTGAGAATCAATCTGAATTTGCTAGCCCAGTTATCCTGGTGAAGAAAAAACGGAGGAGATTATCGTCTGTGTGGATTATAAAGCGTTAAATAAAACTACTATTCGAAATGTGTATCCTATGACAAATATTGATGAGCAATTAAACAAATTGTCTGGTAAAAGGTACTTTCAGTTCACCAAATTTCGGTGTGAGCTAATTCAGATGGGCATTACGAATACTGTAAGATGCCCAATGGTCTTGTTAATGCGTCCTCAGTATTTCAGCGTTTCCTTGATAGAGCAATTGGTAACCTACGGCATGACAGGTACTTGTTTATATGGATGATTTGTTGTTGCCTACTTCTTCTGTTCAAGGTTTTGAGCTACTTAAGCAAGTACTGCAATAATTGTTGAACAGAGCGGGTTTAAAATTAAATTTACGAAAATGCTCTTTCTTAAAAAGAACAATTATTTAGAACATGAGATCAGCTATATCTGGTATATCTCCAGAAGTAAGTACACAAGACAGTTGCAATTGATAAATTCAAACGCTCGTCGAATGTACACGAAGTTTGTCAATTTCTTGGGCTTGTCGGGTATTTTAGGAAATTTATTTGGAGGTTTGCTACCACAGCATTTCTGTTAATGGAGCTTACAAAACAGGACACCTTTTGGTCTTGAAGGGAAGCACAAGAACAGGCATTTATAAACTTGAAAAGGGCTTTAATTAGTAAGCCAATTTTAGCTCCTTTTGCACACCGATGCGAGTACTCAGGGGTTAGGAGGTATAATGCTGCAAGTACAAACTGACAAAACCACAAAACCGGTAGAATATTTTGCAAACAACATTCAAATAACAGTGAATGCGCTCGTAACGGACGCTACCATGGACGGTGCCGACGTCATTGCGGGTCAAGCGATTCTGAACGGAGAAGGACTGTCCCTTATTGTGAGTGGCAAAAAAAACTAAGTTAACAGATAACTTGTTAGGCCCATTAGGGTGACTATGTTTTTCAGATTGACTTTCTCCTATTGCCCGACTTCTATAGCTTTCTCTCTTGTTCATTTACGCATCTCACGGCCCATGAGATTTAGCAAGAGCTCAAAGAGCTGCTATTAACTTATTAAACAAAAAGGAAGTTGATTTTGTGCCCAAAGACATGAATCCTCCAAATTTCCCAGTGTTGCCCGATAGAAAGATATTGGGCTCTTGTAAAAAGTAAATTAGAACCACTGGCCAAATCACTAGAAATATACTTCCAGAAAAAAATTGAAACAAGCAGCCAAAACAATCATGGAAGGTACTGTCAAGAGAAGGACATATCGAAGAAGCTATATAAATGTACGTAAATACAAGTCAGTTTCTGAATTAAAAAACACTTGTCATTTGATATTTTATGGATTATACTCGGTAGACTTGACTAAATCATCACAGGCTATTACACCTGAAATGTAATAAAATAATTAAACTCTTATGAAATTCTTGAGAAATGCTCAAAAATTATTGGAATTCTTACCAAAATGCTAGGAAACGAAAAAAATTATAAAATACCATCACATTATCACGAAATAGTTGAATATACCGGGTATCAACGAGATCACTTTCCGGCTGCCGTTTTTGTTTTATTTTTTATTTAACGGTAATAGAACTTCATATGAGTTCTATGCTTCCAAAATCGCACTTTTCATCGTGTATCTGTCAAATTTTGCTAGAAGCGACACCAATGCCAGAGTTTTAAGTAGGACAGTCATTTTTAAGATTTAGCCAATTTAAAATTTTTAAAACATTTCCCTAAACGGCACAATAATAACAATATTAGCCGACAGAATCTCATAGTGGGCAAAGGCCTCCCCCATCCACATCCATTATGTCTTCCATTCAGCCATCCCGTTTTTCCCACCTCTTCAATTTCATCTGCCGATCTGTTCCTTCGTCTGCCTCTTTTTTTACGCATTTATTCGAACGATGTTCCAACTTCATTATCTCCTCCTTGTAGACCGATTCGTCGAGGTCTACAAAATAGGCTTCTACACTCGCTACAACTTCCTCATTTGATCAAAATGAAAACCTGCCAACTGTTTTTTTTGTATTTGGAAAGAGATTGCAGTCTGATGGGGCCAAACCTGGAAAATACAGTGCATGCGGAATCAATTTGAAGCTCGGTTCTTTAAATTTGATGGTTGCAATTCGAGACGTGTGAGGAGATGCATTATCGTGATGAAAGAGCAAAACCAGGTCTATTTTCAATTATTTTTTGTTTCAATCAGTCCAATAAGTTACCATAGTATGCCCCAGTTATAGTTTGGCCCTTTGGAAGGTAGTCAATCATGACGATGCCTTTTGAATCCCAAAAAACTGGCGCCACTTGGACACGGAGAATATTTGCACTTTCATCTGTCACGTGTAGTGATAAATCTTTGCATAAAATCACTGCTGGGAAAATTTGTGTCGCCCTCGTTAAACAAACTGCAAATTCATGAAAAAAGTACGACTTTCAAAACTAGTTGTACAAATTACTATAACAATTTTTAACAACTATTTGTTGCTATTGATATGATAATAATAATTAGATTTTATACGTTTTAATAACATTAATTTCAAAAAACATCGTTAGCTTTGTCTTAAAAAGTTACATTTAGCTTTTCTATGAAAGTAAAGTACAGTAGGAGCTCAATTATTCAGAATAACGTGGACCAATACTGTTTTGGACAGATTTTTCTAGATAATTGAAAGTATGTACATATGTATGTCGAATACATAAATACACACGTTTTGACATCCATAGCATTCCATGTAAAGTCTTGTTATCAAACAATGACTGATCTCTGCAAAAAGTGCTACGTGCAAAATGTGTGCACCAACAAATTCTAGTCCATTCCAGATAAAACAGGGTACACAAAGGATACGTTTAACGGATAAAACATTTCTATTTGTTCCTGCTAACGTGGTATTCTGCTTAAGCAAGATCCAGATAAACAAGCTGCTACTGTACTCGCATTTGTTTTTGAGTAATTGTCAAAAAAGAATTTAGTCAACTTGGTAAGCTTCAGTAGGATGAATTTTCACTGAAAAAATCACATCCGTATTTTTTGGCAATTGTTTAAGCCTATAAGAACAGTTCTAATCTAGATTAAAACATTACATTGGATTTAAAAATTTTAAATTGGCTTAAACAATCATAAAAATGACATGGTCAGAGATCTCTAGATTCCAAAAATGCAAAAATATACTTAAACTGCGTTCGGAAAGATACCTCTTACAGCTCCGTTTCCTGGAAACCATTTGTTAAATATTGAGCGAGCCAAGCGAGAAAATCTGTTGGCATTCGGTAAGTACTGATGCGAGCATTTTGATGTACCTCGATTTGCTCGATGTATTTCAACTTAGCGAACAGGGAATCAACACATGACAAGTAACAACGAGATATGAACGGCGGTGTTATTTAATCTGTGAATATGAATGGTCCTCGACACCGAAATTAAAAGAGGTCACTTACAGCCAAACTGGAAATTGACAAAATTTGACAGGTATGTTAAAGTGTCATTTTGGTAGCGAATTATGTAACGAATGTATTTTTATTGTTATATTTGCAAGTCAATAAAGACATTATTATTATTATTATATGCCCCGTACCAAATTTTGTTACCCTCAAATACAAATTTTAAAAAAGAGAGGCTGAAAAATTATCTTGTAAACACTCTGTATACTATGAATGGTGAAGAAATTTAGTTAGGGTTGGATGTCACGAAATTAAATGCATTTTTAAGAAATATGAAATTAGAGAAACTACATATACAGTGCCTTCAGAAATGATCGAACGTTTTTGAAGGGTCATTATTTTGGCGCCACTTATTTATGTTGGTGGCACTGCAAGTCTATGTCAAATTCAAGGTTAACAGGTTAGGTTTTGCATCATTTTTGACACAGACTGATGCAAAACCTAACCACCTAACCTTGAATTTGAAATAGACTTACAGTGCCACCAACATAAATAAATGGCGCCAAAATAATGACCATTCAAAAACGTCACGATCATATCTGAAGGCACTGTAATAAAATTGCTATAAAATACCATCCAAATTATAAATTCTTATAAAATAAATACCATAAAATTGTCACTTAAAAAAAATTATTGAGAACTTAACCTCATGCAAAAACTTTCTCCTTACAGTATCTTAATATGTAAAATAACCTAACTTTTAATCTGAAAACCTCAGATGAACAATACGAGGAGAAGCGCCATTATACATGCTGTGCGACTCTTCCAATACAATTATTGTGCCAGTAGGACAAAGCCAAATAAAGATTAAACAATTAATGGACTACATAGTGTAAATGTTTTCAAACTACCACTGATTAACGATAGCATTCAGGCAAGGTGTCACATTCCGCGAAGATGACAACTGCATGGCAACTAGAAAAAATACAACATTTTCGCATATGCGTGTTATTTTTAAATTCTGAATTTTATTTAGCTTCTGCAACTAGGCTATACTTTCAGATCGATTGCCATTATAACAGTGAGAAATATTTTGAAATAACTACAAAAGGCTTTCATATTAACCTTATATGTATTTCTGCATTACAACCTATTGTAGATTAAAACTAGTATTAACAGTTAATCCTTTTCACAAATTAGGGGTTCAATACGCTTTACTACCATCCAGGTACCAAATAGTATATTGCCGGACAAGTGGAAAAACTAAGATTTTCACTTACATGTTTGTCGATTTTATACACGAGGCAAAGTCGAGAAAGACAAACTAGTGAGTGCTGTATAACGTTTTGTTCAATCCTGCCACTGAATTTTTTGATAAATATTAAAATTTTATAATTGGCGTGATTTATATCAAAAAACAAATTTTGGTTCGAAATTAAATTTGTTCATGTTCTACGTTTGATCGTTTGACAGTACTGAAATGTGTTATCAGTCTATATCAAATTCGAAGTTGGTAGGTTAGGGTTTGTTTGTTATTGGACGCAATCTTAACCTGCAAATCTCGAATTTGACACATTTTGGGAGTGGGAAAAATGAGTGGGCAAACAGTTTTTACCTCACTGCTTTCGCCTACGTTGTCATAGCAAAACAAACGCTTTTTTGTTCTGTATCCAAGTAAGAAACAAAATGATATGTTTTTCGGACTTTTTTCACTGTCTAGGGTGTAAATCACACAACGTTTCGGGAATTTTTGATCTACTCCCGTCTTCAGGTGTTCCTGGTTAGTCCTGAGAAGGACTGATATTGTACATTTTTCTACGGCCCTGGTGGCCTAGTGGTTAGAGTGGCAAACTAGTAATCACAGCGATCAGCGGTCCCGTGTTCAAACCCTGGGGGAGGCACAAATTTACATTTCCTTTTCAGGACTAACCAGGAACACCTGAAGACGAGGAGTAGATCAAAAACTCCCGAAACTTTGTGTGATTTACACCCTAGACAGTGGAAAAAGCCCGAAAAACATATCACAATAGACCACTGCCAAAAAATGACATTCAGAGAACAAGAAACAACATGTTTCAACAGTGGGATTGAACAAAAGTAAATAACTGAAATATGTAATTTGGGTGTATTAAAGATGTTTAGAATATTTGAAGAAAGATTAAAAGGAATACTGGAGGAAACCTTAGAAGATTTGCAGTTCGCATTTGGACCAAACCGAGGAATATTGAACGCTAACTTTATTCTAAGATAAATAAGTGAAAAAACAATCAGAGAAGTCGGAGAGGTACAATTATGATTTATAAATTTAAAGAATAAAGTAAATCGAAGTGGTATTAGAAGAACCCTTGCGAAAATAGGGGCAGATCACACGACAATAAATGGAGTTAGAAGCCTATATAGAGAAACGAACAACTCTGTCAAGGGCAAAACACGAAAAATCAATCGTTTGTAACAATGCCAGAGATGAGCCAGGGTTGCATTTTGAGCTCGCTCCTATTCTCGGTAGTGTTAGATGAGAACATCAAAGAAGCAAAAGCCCAAGTGAAACAATATAAAGCGGAATATTGGAATATGGAGGGAATTAAAAAGTCGGAAATAGCATAAGCTGATGATATAGTTCTGATTGCCAGTGATGAGAAAACAATAAATGAATATATACAAAAACAAAATGGAAAAAACAGACATGAAAATCAAAGACAATAATTTATAAGCAATAAGGGCAGAAGACATCCAATTAAATTAGAAGAAACAATCTTAGAACAATCTAGGCACAGTGGTAACAGAAGACGGAAGATTAGATATGGAAATAAAGGTCAAAACAAGAGCTGCGAGAAGACTCTTCAATGGGATTAAAAATACATTCCTAGCCAGGAAATAAATACCGAAAGAAATAAAAGTACACATTTTCAAGAAAATGCCAAAATGAAATATCTTAGGAGGACGGAAGGATAATCCAAAATTGATAAAATAAGAAACACTACGTTCAGAAAAAAGTTGAAGACCAAAGCAATGCAAACTACTGTAGAGGAAGGTCAGCTAAGATGGCTGGGACATGTGATGAGAATGGGACAAGACGGTAACGAGAACAAAAGGTGAGAATTAAAAAGAAAAACCAAGGGGAGAGCCAAGAAAAGCTTGGATCGAGGAAGTTAGAGAAGCTGCCGAAAAGGGAGACATCGAATGGAAAGAAATGAAACAAAGGGGTGGAAAGAAGCATGGAGAAAGAAGCCAGTTCAGTAACTCGACTCCCTTTGGGTATGGTAAGGGTAGAAAGGCTTTAGGGTCAAATAAGTATGACATTTATAGGAAGATTCCAATTTTGAGATTATGTTACAATCGATTTTTTGCTTACAACTGTAATTTTTGATGCTAAATATTTTTAAGTAGTTGATTTTTTTTAAAAAGCAGCCTAACAATGGTTGATAATACTGAAGTAATCACTGACTTAACTTTCACAATTCCGTCACTCAAATGTAGATTACTGCGAAAAAAATTGCATGGATCTATTTAATTGTAAAGATGTAGTATAATATAGTTCCGTTAGGTTCCCAAGTGGTATAGGACTTTTGGGCGTTGTGTATTTTGCATCAAAATGATCGTTTTTTGAAAAGTTTCAACTTTCTATGATTGGTGGTACCGGCAAAGTGAAGCTAGCAAGGAAGTCCAAATATAAAATGTGACATTTTCTCCCAGAGCTGAAGTAAAGATCATGAGTCACCCAATCTCAGTAGCTGGTTGCATAACCGCATGCTCGAAGAACTGATCCAACAGTTTAGAGTTAAGCAACGTTTGCATCCTATAGTGATAGTAAAATTGCAGCCAGCCGTGCCTCAGAGAGCACGTTAAGCTGTCGGCCCTGGTTGTCATTGATAATCGTTAGGTTAGGTCCGAGGCGCTCGCGCAACCTGAAAATTCTGACACCAGACTTTCCTACCACAAGCCATACGATACAAAAAAATCTGGTGTGATACACTCACACAACTTCCTTTTACAGTGATCTTATAATTAGTCAAAAATTTAATTTTTAATTTTTAAGCATTTGTCAAAAATTTTCAAAAATTACGAATTCTACAAAAACGGTACAAAATAGAGCATTAGTTGAAGAGACAAATTTTCTCTAAAATTTTAAGCAGAATTCAAAAATGTAATAATATACCGGGTGTTCTATTTAAAATAGGAGTTAATAAAAAAAAATAGAAAAAAAACAAAAGAAACCCACTTTAGAAGTATTCAACTGGAAAATCACCTATCTCACGTCAATGCACATTAAAAATGTAATAAAAATGTGAAGTTTGAAAAAAATCGTTAGAGCCGTTTTTGAAAAAATCGAAAAAAACTGAAAAATCACAAGAGTAAACACCTACTTCCGGTTATGCGATTTTTTTCAAAAGCTTGCTGTCTTATCTACATGGTACACAAAACTTATATATGAAGTTTCAACGCCATACCTCTTTTCGTTTTTGAGATATTCTGTTCACAGACAGACACACAGACAGACACACAGACAGACACACAGACCAATGAAAAAAAATATGTTTTTTGGGATCAGGGGACTCTAAAACGTGAAGATCTGTTGAAAACTCAATTTCGAATTTTTGGGGTGAATCCAATACTTCCTTTATCGTAAAAGGAAGTAAAAAACCCATCGCAGTATGGGCACTTGAAAAATTTTAGTCAAGTGGAATGACCTCTATCAGGATGTGTTTGTGTCATGATGGTTACACAACACATTAAAACTGCAAATAACCTAACGAGTAACGAAGTAACCAACTACTTTCACCTGCCTGAAGGTGTGTGCACTTTAAGTTGAAGATACCGTTCACCAGAGATCGATCGCTGCTCAAAAAATGGAGATATTAATTTTTTCCCGAAACCTCATCTTCCATAAGATCACATGTTAAAGTAAAAAATTCTAAATTGCCAAGACAAGAATTGTTTGCAGATTTGTTGTTGGGGATTCAGGTATAAATTATGTGTAACGGACCAGTACTTTGTGCAGGCCCATCACACTAAATTCATACCAAAACTATTGAGCCAACAGATCATGGACGAAAAACCATTGTCAGGCTACTATTTAAAAAATTTAAAAACCCATAGTCAAACATAAAAACATTTTTTTAATTGTAATCGTCGTACATACAGCCAAATTACATATTTCAATCATTAATTTTGCTGTACCTGAGTGGCAGTCAAGTGTACCATAGCCCAAAAGAGTTCTTACAAATCTTCTATATGTTTTACCATTACCGAATATAGCTTATCAGTTGACAAGTGGCAACAATGTCATATTATCAGTTGTAGTTAAAAACATTATCTCTTTTATCTTACACACGGAGTGAAACAGAACTAATCCTTCGTGCAGTCAGCTCGTATGTTTCATCTGAGCACAAAACTAAATTACAACTTTCGATTCAAATATAGTATATGTTAACATTCTAATCTAACTATTTTTTCTAACACTATTAATAACATTAGTCTAATACTAAAAACTCAGGAAAGCATCAAACATGCAACAGAAAACAAACTAAATTCCTACCTTCATCCTTCAAACCAACAACCTGCTGTTTGCACTTCTCCAACTGATCCGTAAGTCGAGCAGCGGCCTGTAGGCCTTGCTTGCTCTCTTCCAGCTGCACCTTCAAATTGTTGATGTCACTTTGTAGCTCCCGCTGAATTTGCCTTTCGGCAGTAATTTGTCGGCGCACTCGTTCAGTCTCCTGGTAGACGTCCTTTTCTTTATCTAAAACAAAACAAAACTAAAGCTTCTGACAACGCCCAGCGGCGTTAACCCACCTTTCTGGAACTGTTCTAGAACTAGCTGGAGGTTTGTCAAGGCGGCAATGTGCTTGTTGTTTTCATCCTCTATATTAGAAATCTTCATCCTCAAATCGTCCCTTTGATTGGTGACAAGTTGAAGTTGAGTCTGCAACGTTTCCACTTGCTGGTTGGCCCGGATACTGACCGAGGTGTAGATTGAGCTCGAGTCTTTCTCACGCTGTTCTATTTCGTTCACTTTCGCCTGCATCTCCTTGTTTTTTTGCTCAGCTTGCAGCAGTTCTTGCGTGTACATTTCCTCGATCTCTACGAGGTGAGCTCTGAGGCGTTCCAATTCCTTGGATAATGCTTGTTCCTTGTCCGATACCGATAATCGCTCCGACAAGACCTTCTGCAGATGTGACTGCTCCTGAAGCAAATTCTGTGCTAATACTTCGCATTTCTCACGAAGGAATGTATTTTGATCAGTTAATTTTTCTATCTCTTCATTTTTTCGCTGCGATTCCTCCGCTGATACGTTGGAAGAATCATTGGGCAGAGGACTAATAGAAACACCTTGTAGTTTGGCCTCTAATAAACTAACCTTCTCCGTTTCTTCAGTGAGAAGATGACTCAATCGTTGAATTTCTTCATGGTATTTTACGTTTTCATGATGTTTTGCCTTCACTAATGTTATTAATTCGTTTCTTGACGTGGATAAATCAGTAAATTGAGCTTCTAAAAATGAAATTTGTTGCTGAAGCTCCATATTTTTTTGGGAACTTTGGGAAAATGCATTTTTTACGTTCGTACACTCCGTTTGAAGCATTTCTTTCTGTTGAGTGGCAGTTTCAAGTTGCGTCTGTAATTCGTTTATTTTTGAGTTGGTCATAGAAAATTCCTCGTTCAACTTCATTAATTTCTTTTCAAGTTCATCCCTAGTTAAAGCTACTTCAATAGCAGCACCAGCAATAACTTCTTGCTTTGTTGCTGCTGCGTCTCCTTCTTCAAAATGCTTCTCCAGCTTTTGCGTCGTCCTCAATACAGAACAATCCTCTTTTGCTTTACGTAGGTCTTCCTCCAGCTCACTCAATTTACTCAAACTTTGATTATACTTCACTTCAAGGCTCTGTTTTGCTTCTGATACAACTTGAAGCTCCTTGTAAATGGTGTCCACCTGCAGCTTTAGACCAGTCTCGCACATTTTGGAATTTTGAAGTCGTTCCACGAGGTTCCGAATTTGCAGTTCTTTCTCCTTGGTGTTTTGTACTTCCAGTTCCAACTTTTGCTTGAGATCGTCCATGACATTCTGCAATAGCTCGATTTTACTCTCAAGATTGAAATTAAGATTTTCAAGTTTTTGGCTGCTAATATCTACGTCACCCAATTTATTTTTGTATTCTTCATTTTCTTCCTTTAATGTTTCCAGAGTAACATTGACCTCTGTATATTTATATTCGGTATTTTCATAGTCGAGCTTAATTTTATCCAATGCTGATTTTACACTGCATTTTTCTTTTTCTAACTGATTATACTGCGCCAACAAATTTTGGTATTCTTCCTTGCTTTGAGACAACTCTCGCCCGGTCATATTCAACTGCTTCTTGATGTAGTCGAGCTCCGTCTGGGTTTCCAGATTCGTTTCTTGCTTTGCATTCTCCATCTCGGTAATAATAATCTCCAGGTCTTGAATTCTTTTATTGGCATTTTCCAACTGCGACTCTAACAGCAACATGTTATCCTCGTTACTTTCTGAAATTGTTTGCAAACCACTAGTGCTCTTGTAATTTTGCAACTCTGATATCAGCAAATCGTTGTTCTTCATCAGCTCTGCACATTCTTCCTCATAATCCTTAATCGCTTGGGTCTTCGTGATTACCTCCTGGCTGAGAATTTCAGAATTTTGCAGAAGCTTTTCTATTTCGAAGTTCTTCTCGGAAATGGTCTTATTTTTTTCTTGCGTTACCTCACACAGCTCTTTCTCCAACATCTCAGTTTTGCTTTTAAAATCAAGCAAAAGCCTAAGAAGAGATTCAACCTTGCCAGCAAATTCAACTATTTGTGGGTCTTCATTAGGTGGCAGTGGTGAAGCCACATCTGTATTACAATTGACATACTTCTGCATACTCTCCGTAATTATGCTGATATATCTTTCGTGCAATGCTTCCTTGTCTTGGACTACTTTGTCATGGATAGATTTTAAATTATCATAATTGGTTTGAAGATTAGGAACTGTAGTGTCGTTATTGGTTAGATTTTCTTCATTTAATTTTTCATGTTCGCTCCGAAAGTTTTCATATTCTTTTTTTAATTCGAAATTGGTATTTCTCAATTTTTCTAAGTCACGTTTTAGTTGTTCACTAGTAATCCTCAAATCTTCAAAGCTGCAACTGATTTGGTCCTTTACATTCTTCAACTGGTCATAGTCCTTCTTGATTGCTTCATTGTTATTCTCGACTGTCTCTAAGGTGGATTGTAGTTTTTCATGATTGACCTTTAGTTCTTTATGATTATTGATCAGAGTATCATTTTTATTTTGTAACATTTGAAGTTGGTCTTGAATGTCTCTGTTGCTATTTTTTAATTCTTCACTGTAATTCTGAAGTTCTTCAACAGCAACTGCTAATTTCTCACCTTCAGTTTTTAATACCTCGTAATCCTTCTTTAGTTTCTCATTAACTTTATGCAATTCCTGATTTTCATGGGTCAAAATTTGAAACTGCAAGGATAGTGCCTCACTTTCCCTAATTAAATTCAAATTTTTTTCCTCTAATTCCTGTACGATATCTTCACTCCCACTAAATTGTGATTTTTGATCATTCCCCGTTTCATTAATATGAATTTGAGCACAAAGTCTAGCATTTTCATCCTCCAACTTTTTACACAATTGTTTTAACTCGTCCGCATTAACCTTTTCTTCTTCCGATGACTGTTTGTACTGTTCGAACTCCTTTTTCAAATTGTCCAGCCTTTGCACCACTTCGGAATGTCCTTCAGCTTCACTCAGTCGCCTTGTTAACACTTCATTCTCTTCCTGCATGCTCTTCCGCCGCCCATCGTCGCCATCTTCCAACAGGGCTTCGATTTTTCTAGATTTTACCATGTTCTCCTTCAGAACTTCCCCGTACTCCTTCTGTAATTTTTCAAAATCGGCCTTGAGCTCATTGTAATCAGCCTGGACATTATCCTTCAGCGTCACCAGCTTGTCTGTGGTCTGCTGGTAGTCGGAGTCGAGCTGTTCCAAGCTAGCGATGAGGTCCTTCTTCTCGTTTTCCAACATTTCGATTTTCCTCTGCATGTCGAGCACGCGATCATTTCTGACTGTCGGAGGCTCGCCTGGGGGCGCCCAGTTCCAACTGCTTCCATTTTCTGGGCCAGCGTCTTGCGGCAACTTGTGAGGCTGCAAGAAGTGAGTCATTAGTATGGAATAGGCTACGTGCAAGAATTGTGCGAATGTGTTATCAGCGTTTTATTTTTGTTCGTAATAAATACCTTACGATAAATGAATCTATTGTTTAAAATAACGGTGCCAAGTCGTGTGGTTGCTACTGTGAATATATGAATTAATATTTATAGAACAAAGGAATACATTTTCATAGAGAAAACAAAGATTTATTCACGTGAAGTCAAATACGTGAAATTATTATATAAAACATTGAAACTGTAGCTATTACAAGTGCAGTACACATCAATTATAGTCCTTAATTTGAGTTTTATGGAAATTTTCAGCTTTGAATTTCCTGGAAAAACTGGAAATATGAAGAAGCAAAATTCTATATTATTTGCTTAACAAATTGTTATTATTCTCTTTGCTTTATTAGTGTTGTTTGGCATATTGTACAGTTTGAATTGTTACATGAAAATCACAGTAAATTTGTTAATCCGCAACAATGCTGATATTTGACGTTTTAAGTTAATCTACACTCAATAAATTAAAATTTAGCATACATTATAACAACTAAAGAAAAGAGCAACATAATTTATCATACTTCTAGAAATAGCGGTTTAGATTTTGTAAATCACTTTTTTCCAAAATTTCCAGTTTTCCCTCTGGTCCCTAACCTAGTAGGTGTTGACTGACGAATATTAACTTTTGCTTATTTTATTGTGGGATTTCTTTATTACAGCAGTTTTAAAAAACATTTTGGTGTTTATACTTTGTTCAGAGATTCAGACATAATTAAGAATCACTATAGAAAAAACAAGGTGCTAACAAAATGCAGATGAGAATCTGCATAATTTCATTAAAGGTTTAAAATATAACTAAAGCTGTAAAAAATATTTCAGAAATAAACACAAGACCTTTGATACACTACAACTGTTTGGCAAAGAGCATTCATATGGGCATGACATGGGTCTCACCGATATCCAAATTGACGTATGTTCTACAGAAAAAGGCCTTACTGATAATGCAGAAAACATTTAACACAACGTTTAACGTTAAAAGGTTTCTGATAACGTAAATGGCTACCAATTTGAATTAATAAGAATTCTTGGGTCTTCTTCGTCTTTCCAATACTTGCAATACGAATTTTTGCTTTTATCGAACAACTCTTTTTTTCCCACATGAATTAGAATTCTTTTTGGCAAAGATTCCAATAACTTTGTGGACGCAAGCGGATTCAGCACACCCTTTAGAATGTCATCGATACAAACACTTATGACTTCTGTTTTTTTTTGGAGCTGTTAGTAGTTGCTTAGCTTCTACATCAAGAAATCATGGAAGGGAAAGTAATTGCAAGCATAATAAATATTGGGACAAACACTCTAATTGTAAGCCTCAACCTCATGTGATTATTTATTCTCAGAATGGAACAAAAACCTGTGAGATATTTATTTTTCGAATAACAACTGTGATGATGGCCGGTATGGGTAGTTAAAAAACTTCAAAAGATTTTTTAGGATGCTGATCAAATATCATCATTGTTACACCAAGTGTGCAAATATTAGGCGATTATGTAGAAAATAAAATAATAAAATAGTTTTGCTTTATAAAAGCGTTTCCTTCCATGAGTGAACCCCTCTGCCTTTAAACTGTTGAAATTCTACTTTGACATATTTTATTATAAAAAAAAATACAGAAAATCATTACAAATTCTATTTTAATGCAAGTAATTGAGACTGGTATGAGTGGATATGTGTATACAGGGTGGCCCACAAAAACCTGGAGCCCCTGTTTCTTGAGATGCAACCCAATCTACACATCATGGCATAACAAATACCCAATAATTATCAAAATGACATCAGAATTGTTGCTACCAGGGTTGAGCTGATTTACATAATTTTAGTTAGATCACGTATAGGGCATTCAGTAAACACAAAAACATTTATTTATTTTTTTAAGTTTATCAACTCTGATTGCTATTGAAAAGTTGATACTCTTAATAAGGATAAAAAGACATATTTTCAGATGGGTGCTCTGTGCAGTAGATAAAACTGCATTTGCATCTCTCTGACATTCACCATACACTAACATGTTAGTTTTTTATATCTTTTAAATTTAATTTCTGCCATATTACTGGCCTTAAAACTGGTTCTAATGCCATAAAGACGCAGGCAGCAACTGCAATCAATGTCTTTTAGATAAATATCGGGAATTTCTGTATGTTGAGTTGCCCTTCCAAATAGTACGGGGCTTCAAGGTTCGTGGTCCACCCTATATGTGCAAAAAAAAAACAATGCAACCTGGTTAGTTGACCGCCTTTGTAAGTCGACCAGTTTTGGTCGGCCCCGGCCAAATTCCCTTATCTTTGCATGCATTTTTTCCATCACCTGCCTACCCTGACCACGGCAGCTGATATTAAATACTTAAATTTATTTTTACCCCTGTATGTTGGCCACTTACATTCAGAACGTGCTGAAGGTCAGGTGTGATAATTGATATTATGGAGTTGTAATGGTTACATCAACAATTCTAATTCTAAAACTTTATCTCTTGTATAATTTATTAGCTTATTTAGTGCAGAACTATTAGCAGATCCAAAACTTGAAATAAAAAATCTTGTAAGTTGACCAATTTTTAACAGCCCTGCGTATGGTCAACATCGACAGGTCCATTGTATCTAGCAGATATGGCATTCAAAATTCCCGTATTTTCCCGGTCATTTTATTAGGATTCCCGGATACTTTCTGGTCTTCCGGTCTGACTTTTTCGGGTATTCATAAAAAAAAACCAAACAAACAAACAAACAAAACAACGACCTGTCTTCGCGCGTCCCGTACATTTTTGCAAGTATTCCGGATAATCCGAAAGTTTTTACGGAAATTTCGCTTATTATTTCCGTAAAATGGCAAAAATTACGGCAAATCCCCTTTGATAAAAAATTCCCGGTTGTCTAAGAAATTCCCGCATATTTCCCGCTTTCAAATTCCCGTATAATTCCCGGTTTTCCAGGAATTCCCGGTCGCTAGACACCCTGATTAATCATACTACAAAGCTAAATCTCCCTTGCCACCCATTTTTGAAAATTGCAGTGAATGCAAATAAACTAGGTATAACTATAACACAGTAATCGCTCCATTATGTGAACTAATTAAAACCAAGTTTGTACAACCATGATGTTCACTCAATCGAATGTGCAGTTTTAAAGTTTGATTGCATTTATTAACTTAAATACATTTTATAAATAAACATTATGTATAAATATGTACAAAAACGAATTAATTTTCATTTATAAAGTAGTAAATAGTTAATTTTGTCTGAATTTTCTGATAGTGTGAGTTTTTTTGCGTCTATAATTTTGTTCATATAAACGAATTGTTCATTCAATCCAGTATTCACACTACCGAGCGACTACTGTACTAATATTTATTATTTGTCTCTGTTACTTAGAAAATTATCAAGGGTAATACCACAAAAGGTGAAAATTTTTTGAGAATCTTTTTCGTTTACATCCAAATTATTGCGTTTAAATTTCTCGAAACCAAAACTGCGTTAAAAATTCCGCGAGACCGCAGGTCGAGTGGAATTTGAGCAGTTTTTGTTGAGAGAAATTTAAACGCAATAATTTGGATGTTGACGAAATAAATTCTCTTAAAAAATTTTCCCTTGAGTGGTATTTAGAAAGATTATTCAACAATATGGGTAGATGACTTTTACCGTGTTCGACAGCACACATTTTTAACGTTTTCCACTATTAATTCAATACTGGAGCTTCCAACGCGATTATTATGAGTTTTTGAACGACGCTGATTTGCAAACTTTGACTTTGACGTTTTGCTGAAATGTCAGTCAAAGGCTACTCAAAAATTGAAATCATTGAAACCAATTGGGCTCGCGTGAAAACACTGTGACATTAGGTGTTTTCAATGAGAGTCAATTTTGATTGGCCGTTTCTGACAAATTGAGCAATTTTCATTGGTTTGTTCATTATAGTGTTGAATAATCTTTAAAATTAAAAAAGCATTTTGAACGGTAGTTCTATTGCTATTAATTCTTTTTTTTAAATTGACTGTGTGAGATTGTAAGTAGTAGTTTGAAATTCTGTATGGATCGAAAAAACCGGAAAAACAACGTTTAAGTACTACCGTATATATATAATTTATTACATTTCTATGTCGAGGGCCATTTATACCGTACGGGATGTACAGTAGGGTGAGTCAAAAAATCATATTTTCGTTTTTTTACTCTATTAGTGCTCAAAAGTGGCCTAATTGCACTCGAATGAAGACCCTATTTTGATTTTCCTTCAAAACAAAATTTTCAGGGTCCACACTTGAATATGTGGCCACCTTGGTAACGAATAGCATATTGTTTTATTAGGATTAGAGGTGGCACTTTGTTTGATGAGCAATTATGTTTGCAATTTTAAGGAGAAGTGAAGCGTAGCCGAGCAAACGCAAAAAATGTAAGTCAAACAGGGTCACTTTTAATCCGAATAATACATACATACTATTTTTTTCGCAACCTAGAAAAGTACAAAATATTCAAAATTTGAGATGATTGATTCTTTTGGCAATTCTCATTTAAAAATCATTACGACAAACAACTACATCCACAGCCGAGCAAATGGAAGTTACTTTTAGTTCCATGGAAGTAATAGTAGTTTTTCTACCCATGACATTGAAATCAGCCAATTTGATATTGATTCCGGTGGTTGAAATCGCATTTCAACCACTAGAGATTGAAATGAAATGTTCGGACTACTGGGATTTCCAACTGTTTGACATTCAACTGACGCAAAACCTAACCTGATAACCTCGAATTTGATACAGACTTACAATGGTTTTTTAACGTTTATTTTAAAAATTTGTAGAAAAAATAGTATATGCAACTCGTGGCTGATATCATTTCAACGTCTCGAGTTACTTCATCAACGTTGAAATTTTATTTCAATCACTTGTCCCATAATATACTATTATTTGAAATCGGTATTAAAGTACCTTGAAATCATCATTAAAATACGAGAAATCGGCAGTAAAGTAATCCATTGTTTTACGAGTTTTTTGTATGTGGCCAGGCGACAGATAAACGTCAACCGACGTTAACATAACCTACAAATATTGGTTAAAATGTTGTAATTTCACGATTTCAAATAAAACATAATGTACTCCTTGTCACTGAAGTTCCTTTTTATCCCTCATGTGGTTTATTTGCCTTGGCCCTACGGGCCTCGGTAACTAAATCCACATTCATGATAAAAAGCTAAACTTCAGTGCCTTGGTATACCAACTATAATTTTTTTACATCGGCAGTGAAGTAATCCATTATTTTACGACTTTTTGTACAGTTTATTTTTTTCTATATCTGTCAGTGTCAAAGCTTTAGTGTTTCTATTGGTATTTGTTGAGATCCCTACACTTGTTACCTCTGGTTTCTAGTAACAAATTTTATTAATCAGACTGAGAGGTTAGGTAACGTAAGTAGTTGTCAGAGCCAGAATGACAAATCACTATTATGAAAATAAATAGGTAGGTCGGTAACAATACACAAATTTAAATTATTTTAACAGAATACAAAATGGCAAATGTCATAAAAAGAAAAACATTAGGAATCAAGGCAAAAACTGAAGGAGACCAAGGTAACCTAAAATAATTAATTTTTAAATTGTCAGTGTGACGGGTAGACAGGGCTTAAAACATCATCCAACAAAATTCACTGTCAATTTTACCAACCTTACAACAGTTTGACAGCTATTATAGCAAAAAAATTAACTTTAGGCGGCGGGGCGGCGGATAAACGTCAACCGACGTTAACATAACCTACAAAAGTTACTTTAAAATGTTGCAATTTCACGATTTCTCGATTTAAAAAAAAAAACATGCACCCCTCAGCACTGAAGTTCCTTTTTGTCCCTCATGTGAAAAACATTTGAAAACCTAGTAATATTGACCACTTTTATTGTGAAAGCACATTGCATCAGATGGTTCGTGATTAAATATTACTTTCATTATGTAAAAATGAAGCAACACATTTCGGGCATATGATTGTGTCATCTTTCATCTGAGGTAAAATCTGTTATTGATTCCATTATACAGAGAAATTACTATTTTGCTCATCTGGAGAATATTTATTTGTCCATGGTAACAGATACAGCACATCATGTTAGAGAACTAAGCATTTGTCGAATCGTGTGAATCATAATGGCAAAAAATAAATCTGCCATTCCTAAATTTATCTTTGGTCTCGGAAATTAACTTTGAAGCAAAATCTTATGTTGATCTAATAAATTGTTAAACAAATATAACAGAACTTCCTATTCTAAAAAGCATAACTGATGATGGCTTATGAGCTTATGACATTTTATAGGTGGCAGTGGCGTAACTTCAAATTTTGGGCCCGGGGGCCGTGATCTTCACCGGGCCCCTTAATTGCCAAGTCATATTCTTGCCAAAGCATTTTTGGTTATCATTTTTCAATTTTTTTTTTTAATTCATAAACAGAAACATCAAAGCAAAATGAACAATAGCGAGATACGCGTTTTTTATTGAAAATAATAATAATAATAATAAATACAAATCCTGTAAACCTACGCACTAAAGGAACAAACAAAAACATAATCATTTCCGCAATTCGGCACTTCCGTACATTTCGAGGTACAATTCAAAGTATCGAGAGATCCAAAAAAAACTGTTCCTCAGCGGGCTGTGGAAATTCAACGTATGAATAATATGTTGGTGACACTGTACGTCAATGTCAAATTCGAGGTTATCAGGTTAGGTTTTCCGTCAGTTATGACACAAAATGACGGAAATCCTAACCTGCTAACCTCGAATTTGACATTGACGTACAGTGTCACCAACATATTATTCATACGTTGAATTTCCACAGCCCGCTGAGGAACAGTTTTTTTTGGATCTCTCGATATAACTTTGCTTTAACTGCTGATCTGCTAATCAAGAAGATATCTTCTAGACTTCTGATTAGCAAAAGATGTAATGTCTGATGTATGAACATTTCTCGCTCTCTGCTTCTCAATAGAGATCAGTAATCTGAGATGACTGCGAAGTACTGCACGTGCAAGACGTGGTGCATCGGGTTTACAGAAATTATTTTATTTTAAATTTATACCAAACATAACTTTTTGACATGTTTTAGGTTTTTCCGAGGGTTTCTTGTGTTTTTTCCCGGACTCATTGAAACTTTATACGTGACCAAGTTTGACCCGTTGGGCCCCCTGAAGTTCAGGGCCCCGGGGGCCGCTGCCCCCTTTGCCCCCTCGGTAGTTACGCCACTGATAGGTGGCAATATTTCTGGTTTGAATTTTTTCACTTCCCTTGACACAGTCAATCAGTAAAACAATATGTTGAAGCGGTAACAGAAACTGCATCAGCCATTTGTGGATCTGATTCACGGGATGGTTAGATCTAAACTAAAACCGAGGAAGAAAGATTTCAAACCAGAGTAAGCTGGCTGCAAAAGAGTTTGGTCCCTTTGAGTGGTTTGCAAAATATTCAATATTTTTTGTTTCTTTACCTATTGTTGCTGGCATTGTACGTTTATGTCAAATTCGAGGTTAGTAGGTTAGGTTTTTGCGTCAGTCCATGTCAAAACTGACGGAAAACCTAACCTGATAAACTCGAATTTGACATAGGCTTACAGTGCCACCAGCAATACACTTCAGTACTGCCAAACGTAACACAAATCGCCGTTGCTATGCAAAAAAGTATCACAACGGTTTTGAATGTAGCAATGTAGTACATTACTAAAAATGCCATAAAACTAACTCCAGCTTTAAATAAATCCTACATGTTCGTAGCAATGATACTAAATCTCAAAGTGTGAAGTACCTAGTTTAAAACCTTGATTTCAAACACAAAATTAGGGGAAGCTTATTGAAACTTAGGCTTCTGATTAAAGTTTAAAAAAAAATGAAATTTAGATAATTTTGTCAGTAAGGCTACATGTCCATTATCATGGCCACTCGAATCGCTCACTTCATCCATGGCTCCCCACCATTTCACACGTCACATTCAGCACTAAAAAATTGATTCACAAATATCACAATTTCAATCGACTCTGTAAAAGGAGAAAATAAAACGAACTTACTGCGGCAAATCCAAGGTACACTTTCTACGAATTTATGCAAACAACGGACGCTTCGCTGTCGAACCCGAAACCGTAGGAAAGCAGCCGTGTTACGAAACAACCGACAGTAAATCGCCAAGGTACTTCCCATAATTTTCCCAAAAGCTAAGAACACGTTCAGCGGGCATAATTGGCGGCAAATAGAAAAGCGGGAGGGGGCCGCAGCACAGCTGTACTCGAACAGGCGATACATATTCATAAATTTTACCTATATGCGGGTCACAGGAAACCAGCATCGTCAACAATAGCGACAAAGTGTTAATGCAGGTTAAATATTTGTACCTCCTGTGCCTTGTCAGAGCTGGCGGCTCGCCACAGCCCTTGCTAAGCAGAATTAATCGGAGTTTGTGCCAGTCAGCAAGTGCAACATAAACTGCTGCACCGAATGCACTCGGGAATATAATAATGGAAATAAAACAAACAGGAGAAACCTTGAGCTGATATTTAACATCTATTCAGATTTTCTGAGCTTCAAAATGTCAATTTGCTCTATTTGCCACAGGCCCTCCCCCTCACATTACTTAGCTAACAACTTTTAAAGATAATGAAAAATTTCGAAACAAAAACCAAATATATTTTAATCAAAACTTTTTAAAAATGTCGATTTCGTACCAATAAGATCGCCTACTCATATCATCTACATATTCCTAATACAGAAATAATTTCGCTCATATATAATTAAATTCTATAATATAGGGCATATGGTCGATTTAGCTCGGTCTATTGGTACGCTCAAAGTGATAAAAAATTTATTAAACGTAAATAGTACCTAGTTATTTTTCGATAATATACAGCATGTCCAATATACATAAATTAGAAGACATTTTTAACATGCTACTCTATAGATCTGTCACAAGAATAAATATTTATTCTTGTGGATCTGTCTCAGGATATTCTTATTTACTTTTTAACGATTGCCGAAATCAGGTATGACGTCATTAGGTCGGATTTCAATAATGTAAGATTTGAGGGATTTAGTTTTACAATTAACAGTTAAAGCAGTTTTACATTATTTCACAAAACGAACTACTACTAAAAGGAACAATATTACGACCAGAAAAATCAAATCTCAGTAACAAATGAAAATCGGTAGATAAAATTAAAGCAGGTGAGCAATGTTGAAAAAGTACCCAATTCACTATCACCGATATATTAGGTATAGGCACATCACCATCCGTGGATCAAACAACCGTATATCAAATACAGTGAAACTCGGATATAACGACAACTTTGTTATAATGTTTCGACTCGACGATATTATAACTTGGTTGTAATAATACTGTTTATAACTACAACTCTGTTATAAAAACACCATTCTTATTGTCCAACTCGGTTAGAGCGACTATATATATTACGTTCACAATGTTAGCAGATATACATTTAATAGAAGTATGTAATTGTTACTTTTTTGTGGCTCTCATTTAACAGCATATAATCACGTATTCATACATATACGCATCTGCTACTGGATGGCTGCAATATTACTGAAATATGAACTATCCATAATTTTAAATTAAGATTTCAGTTTTCATATAGGGGTGTTTTGACAGAATCTTCTCTGTAACACAGATATTGAATAAAACTTTAATGGAAGCGCTTACTGCAAAGAACAAAAGTTATGATTTTTGGCTGTTCTTATAAAGACCACTAATCTGTTTCGCTGTTAAAATAAACAAAAGCGCATCAAAACGTCAGTGCTTGTGACATTTTATTCATTAGTAAATAAATTTTGATGCGCTTTTGTTTATTTTAACAGCGAATTAAACTTAACGTCAGATTAGTGGCCTTTATAAGACTGGCTGTACATGTTTTAAACAGAAAGTAAGCACTCGGTTACAACGACAAAACTTTAGTAGTCCCTTCAATGTCGTTATATCCGAGTTTCACTGTATATGGATGATATTAATATGCTAATGTCAAACGAGATCTGCATTACCGATAATAATAACCAGATTGAGTATTTCATTTTTTTCAGTCTGTTAACGAAGAAAAACGCACAAAAACTCTTACGATTTAAATGTGGACAATAGAGACGTCTGAGATGCTATAATTTGCTCCATACGAGTTTTTTTTTCTATTTAAAAACGCATTCAGCATTTTATATTTAAAAGAATTGATTGATTTTTGTGCTTATGAGATTTTGTTTAGACAGGCTTATTCCACAGCAAAATAAACTTTAAAAGACCCACAGTTGTATGTAAAAAAGACGCGGAGCAGGAATTCCATTAATACAATATTTAACATATCCCACAGTTTTTTTGTACGCTGTTATTTCAAGCTGTGCGCTGTGCATATTTCATAACAGTATTGCGATTGTTTAAAGTGTTACACTTGAAAAAATCATTTATAAAGGGCTCTGCAAGCAAAATTTAAGAACATTTTACAATTTTTAACTAAGCTGTAACAGTTATTTATATATCAAGGGCGTAAGAAAGCGTTTATGGCCCGCTGCGTGAAAATTATATACAAGCCGCAATGTTCACAATTAACACCAGATTTACAATTTTTATAAATTTTGGCAACCTACGAGGTCACCGCTTCTCAAACTGACAAACAAAACAGTAAGCCGGCAAGTGTCGATTAGGAGGCCGTAATAGTATATTATCATCATCGGCGTTGTTGCCAACTATTAACCAAATTAATTAGAGTTTTTTGAGAAAGTCACCTTTTAGCAATGTAACAATATGCATCATGCACTACTTTATTTTTATCTAAAATTGAAGAATAATTAATAATTTTTTTTAATATTTCCGTGTAATACCTAAGCAAATTCGACTGCACTGTTGTATGTAATTCGAGCCGTAGATTGCGAAAAACATAAAATATATAGGATTATCCATTTAAAAAATCAAAGTTAGTGTTATTTCCGGTAAAACCGGAAGTCGGCCATTTTGATTATATTTGTATCTGAATCCAAAATTATGTCTAGTATCCTTGTATAAACTTTTATTAAAATTCATTCATAAGTAACGGAGATAGAGGCATGGCCCTGGTCTCATTGTCACCCGGTATAATATTACAAAACTATTAACGACTGGAAATAAACTAACAAGCTCGGCGGGCTTCAGCTGCTTTGTAATGAACCGGCGCCCGCAGGACAAATTGACGTTAGTCATTTTCCCCTTCGGCACTTCTAGGGCTCTAAACCTAAACTACATTTTCTGATGTACCTAAATCAGTGGAAAGTTCGAGGTCCGATCCTCGACTTTTTTGGTTTGGGGTGCACTCAATACTAAAAATTTCGTCCACTTTGGACTGCACCTAGATAGCGTGTTTTTGTAATCCTTAAGCCTCAAAACACTTGTTTGCATAACTAGAATACTTCTCTGTACTGGTAGTATAGAGAAGTAACGATGAAACTATAGTAGATATACAGAGTGAATCATCAGTAATGCGTCATTGATTCATGTCTTACTTAGGATTTAAAATACAACAAATATTTTCATGGCAAAGTGTCACGTTTTAAGCGTCATAACCTAAAATCATTTCCACATCTACAAGGTATTCAGCTGTTCAGTTTTTGCTGGACAGCATGCACGTTCATTTTTTACAAAACGCTCTGTATATTTTCACCGCTCTTAATTCGTGTTTTTGGTAATATTGTAGTTTTTTTTTAAATTTTCATGCGGCGTTGCCAAGTTGTCAAATTTGTTGTGACAAAATAACTAATTACAAATCATTTTAAAACCCGTACCAACAGCGACATTATTTCTACTAATTTTAACTAATGTAATTAAGTGATCAAGTAGTCATAGTAAGCTTCTATCATGTAATAGTGCTAAAAAACATTGCTGAATCACACGGGAAATTTATTTAGAAGAAACCGCTGTGGACATCTTTAAATGGTTGTAATTCAATTTTTTTTAATAGAGCGCCCAGTATATTTTAGATTTTTGTATTCCTCAATTAGTTGTATATGATTTTTTTATAGTACTATATGTATATGTAGTATATGCCCTTGGATAATGTAAAAAAAACACTTTACTGGGATGAATCATTTATGCTGAGCTATATCCTGAACGGTCATCCGGAAAGTGTAGTTTTGATAAGACTACGGGAATATGAAAAATATGAAGGCAGAACAAGAGCTACTGGAGAAGAAAATTCATTTATATGATGGTTCCAAATGTAATTGAATATCCGCACTCGAGTATACGTAAATTTCATCTCCACTTTGACGCCATTCAGTCTTTTATTCCTGTCACACACACTTAATGCAAGAAATTGTTCATAATGATTTTGTAAATCGATTAAATGTTTGTAATGGGCTATTAATAAATATTGAAAACATGGGACACTTTTTTGATTTTGTACTATTTGCGACTGAAGCGACATTTCACCACGGATATGTAAACCGACGTAATATCCATTATTATTCTGCAGAAAATCCTCATTTATTAGACCAGTAGATCATCAACATAGATGGTCACTAAATGTATGAGCAGGAATAGTAGATTATTTGATTGAACTCCAATTTTTCATAAACAATTCGCCCATATCGGTTTCAACATGATGGTGTTTCAGAACACTCCAGGACTACAGCCATTAAGTTCGCAATTATCTAACAACGAATTTTGGAACAGGTTGAGTGGAAGATGTCCAGTTGAACAGCAAGATATCCATATTGTCCATATCTTAACAAAGACTTGTAAATGAAGCGAAACGAATTACCAAAGAAGATATGAAAATGAGTATTCGGAATGCCTGTAAAACACTGGACGTCAACATGTCACGAGATATATATGATCAGTTTTTGCACACATTTCAAATCAGACTACTGGTCATATTAAGAAAATATTGTGAATTTTTGTTTATCACTACATATTGTTTATGGTTTTGTCCATAAAATGTTATTTATTCTCGTTATATGTATCAGTTTCTGTTGATTTTTGTATTGTCAAAATGCATGTACATTTTTTGTTTCTAAAGTTTCTCCAGTATCTAACTAAAATAATGGTTAATTTGTCCTATTTTTCCTCAAGTCACAAGTCCGTTACCTAGATGTCGCTAGCTGTTGCCACCTATCCAACGGCTTACAAATTAAATCTGTAGGGAACCAAAACCATTTTACAGATCTCTCGATCAAACAGTGTTGTCAGATCAGCAAATCTAAATGCTCTGCGCAAGTAAGAACTAACATGCGAATATACTCCATTTACTTGACATCCGCATAATTTAAAGTTATCAAGTTTAGAAAGTTAGAAAACTTGTGTATATCAATATTTCCTGTATTTTAAAGGACAAATAAGGCGTGAACCAACGAGGCACTATGGACTCACCCTGTAGATATGCGTAATTTTCATTGTGATTTAATAATTAATTCAAACTTAATATATATTTTTGTCTTTTCCAATAGCCATATCTGAAGAAATTTGGAAAAATTATGTATTTTTACAAATGCAGAAACACGTGGGGGGAAAAAATCCTAAGTTACGCCACTGCTGAAATGCCCGACTAATTTTATTCAAAGTGGCAAACCTAATTTGTTGTTGACATCACAACAATGGTAGCCGTTGAGTTACTGCAGCTGATCCGAGGAGGCGTTGCGATGCTCTACACACGTGTGCAATTATTATTAAACGGCCTGTCTTCACGGTTACTTCATTTTAACATTTTTTTTAGTGTAATGTGCACATTCCACCCTTCCGTTCTAGCCTCACAGCTGGTTGAATCCAAACCAAAACTGCAAGAACAAAAGCAGCTCATACTTTTTTCAGCATGGGTATGAAAATAATAAAAAGTGATTCTACAAAAAACACCTGCATTATACATTGTAAACTATTTACGGTATAATATATCTACAATTGAGCTTGAAAATGCGACTCCCCTCTTATCGAAAAAACACCGCCTACTATCACAAATTAACATGTAAAAGAGCTAAAACAAATTAAAGCCTCACTACCTTCCACTTGTGTACAGTTAATTACCGCGTGGAATGCATTTGTCAATGTTATTAGACTGTAATTATCTTTTATGTTTAACAAATAAAATGCATCGAATTACTTGTGTCTACAAGTTGCATAAAATACTGCAAGCTGAATTGTAGGAACATACTACATTCCAATATTCGTACAGATCACTATTATAGCACTTGTTGATGCCATTGTCGTTTAATATATTTTCCCCCCTAAGGTATAGGTAAAGTTCATGGTGATAATCATAGTCCAGAAACTTTGAAAACAATAAAAAAAATATATAAGAGAGAATCGATCCTCCCTCAAATATTTTGGTTCCTTATCGACAACCATTAAATTACGTCGCTTTGTCACAAATCTTTGCAGTAGCACTGTTTATACAAGGCGATTCTTAAATACAATAATTGAATTTAAGAGTAGGTACTCGTAGTTACAGGACATCGCACTTTGCGTAATCAACTATGCGTAAAAAATTAATAATACCACAAAAAATTGAAACTGATTGGTGGTCACTGGAATGAATTTCTATCAACTTAAGTTCGCACAGGTGGTGGTGATGAGACTGAATTTTCAAAAAATTCAGAAGCAAAAATCAGTTGTGAGTATATTTCAATCACATTTGTTGCATTAGGTTAATGTGCTCCTATCAGATTTAGAAAGTAGTAGTCCTCAAGTCGGACCTTAATGCGATCTTTTCAATGAGCGATTAATTTTTAATGCAATGTACCGGGTGGCCAATTAAGAAGGGAACTCGGCCCTATCTCTAAAAGTAATTATCGTAAAAAAAATTATGACTAAAGCGGCCAAAATAAAACGCTGGAAATTATTTTTAAGTTTCTAGAATGGCCGCCAGGGGGCGTAATCGCATTCTTGAATTTTAAATCTCGTTATTTTTAGAAATACTCTTATATTACAGATAGCTAAAATAGACACCGTTTTAAAGCTGAGATAAATTCGATTCTTTCTCGTTAAATGCTTTTTGCTCTATCTCTTAAGGGAAAGTGGTGGGGGGTGTCCGAACATTTTCGGAAAGAAATGTCAATAACTTCAAAATGGCTCAACAGATTTTGTCAAACTTGGAGTCGTTGAAAGGGGCTTTTCTTAGGCTATCAACGCTGCCTTGAGCGGATGGATTTAGATTGCTTGTGTCGCCGCTAGAGGGCGTTTTGCGACAACACTACAAATGAAATAGATTTTCTCAAAAAAAATATGCAACGATAATAACGATATCACTTTTATTGCAACAAAAGATAGCCAAATACGGGTTTAACACGCTAGTGAAAACCGCATTTCGATATTTCTTTCCTAACCTAAAATATCAGTAAAAGAAATTAAAACTCGAAATAATGTCGCATCTTTGGGAATATTTTCAGCATATCTGCCATTATTAAATCCTAATTATCGTTCTTTTAGCAAAATATATATGATGTTACTTTTCTAACATGCGAGCAGAACATCAACATAATGTGCATTGATAATCGACATATGTTTTAACTTTCAAAGTCAAGCTTGATTTCACTTTCGTTTGCTCACATGTTAAGTATGGAGCAAACGCACAAATTATCTAGAACGTTCTTCTAGTAGCAAGGGGAAACACATGCAAACCCAACTCTAGGTCATTTCCGTGATTACTTAACACGCACATAACACCAGTTGTAACTGGCTTAACAATAACTAAATTGTGTAAAATCCAATTTCAAAGAACGATGGGTCTATTTTCAACAATAACAGAATTTATAACGAAAAAGACCAATCATTTCTGATTAAACCGAGAATTCACGTCGAATTCGGGAATGCAGATTCCAACACATCTATTAATGTGACTTGGTCTATTACGTGCTACGAGTATATGTACTCCTTAATTTCAAATAAAATTGTGCTGTGTAAAACCGGCTAACCAATAGCAACATTCTATTCAAATTAAGAGCTCATTTGTGGGAGGGGCTTTCACTGCATCTGTTCGTTAAAAGTAGTATAAGTCCCTGTTTTTATGATGGCTTAATACGGAACGGTATCAATTGTCTTCTAACAAAATTCAAATATTATTTGGATGTTATATCCCTAGCAATGCATCGTGGTATGTGGTTCCAACAGGCTGGAGTAGCTCCCCATAACGCAAGAATATTTTAAATGAGAAGTTTGAAGGGGATGGGACACATGGACACATCTCTGTTTTCGATGTTTGGAGGCCACTTTAACTTATTAACTGAAATTTTAAACTTAACTTCCGAACTAATGTATTGTTACTTTGTTCTTGTTATTATTATGTCATATTTATGTTGAATATCGTAATCAAAATAGTCTTAAGGAAAATTTCACATCTAGAAACTAATTTTCATTGGTTTCACCGCCTACATTTTCGAGTATAGCACTATTCATGTAAGCGTGCATTGTTACTAATCAGTGATTTATGTCTTTAATAGATTGGATAACTATGACATGTGATTATCGTTGTAAAGGGAATTTCATAGTTTTAGAATATACATATAATACTGGGTACGTTCGGTTTAAAAAATTTGAATGCGTTTGTTATACATATATAAAATATTTGATGCTTAATTGTTTTTCTGATTTTGACAAATAATTGAAAATAAAGCGTCTTAAAACTGTCATATAATTTTTTTCGAAATTCCTACAATAGCTAAGATGTATGTTGTGACTATACATAGTTTTGCTATGTGTAATCCACTATTTTCACGCTCGCTGTACATCTGGATCTAACCTAACAAAGGCGGCATTTTGCGCGCGTTTTTTCCTGCGCGATAAAACGGCTAAGGTAAATATTGGCACAAGGATTCGTCTGACTTAGAGCATTTTTTCCGCGAACGCCAAGTGGAAGTTTGTCGTGGTTTATCGGCCCAAATGATTTCCCACCGGAACACTCGGTGCAGATAAGATTTGTTTGAGTTCAGATTACAAAAAAGGCGGCATGATATGACAGCCGGTTTTCGCGCCCAAAGGCATTCCAAATGGAATTCATACAGAAAAATCAGTAAGAAAGCTTCAGAATAGTTGCATAAAAAATTACCATAAGAAAACCGTTGGTCTAAATAAGGGGAAAATAACGTGCAGATTTATTCAAACAAGTCCTCTAGTGGAACAAACACCAAAATAAAAACTACACCAAAGACAAGGTGTAAAATATGTGAATCATACAGGGTATCCCATATTACTGTATCAACCCCTAAAGTTTTTTACAGCTTTCCGTATATTTCACAGCTTTTCTGAATGTTTTCTCTTGACATTTCATATCAACATTGTCAAGTTCTACGATTATCCCTTGATATTTACAGATTTCAAGAAAAATTACAACGCAACTACTCCAAAAATGCGATTACACACAGCATCGATAGCAACATTGTAAATAGTTTTAGAATTTAAATTGTTAATCTAGTTTAGCAAATTCAGAAATTTGAAAAGTGAATGGAAACTTAACCTAAAAGTAAAACAGTAAATGAAAAACTGAAGCATCAAGTCAATCTTAGTATGATTAGAGTGGAGAAAATAGTCACTTTCCTCACCCATTTAAGTGAAGTAGTGAGTACTTTCCAAGCCGGAGTTGAAAAGTATATTATGCATTCAATTTAAATTTTAAAATAGACATTTAACAGTTTTAGTCCATCATAGTATGATTAGAGTGGAGAAAATGGTCACTTCCACAGCTAGACTATTTAAACAGGAGCGTCAGCGAGTGTTGAAAGTGTCTTCGAGCTGAACAATGGCACTTTAATAACACGTTTTTTCCAACGTTGCATTTCCTCTTAAATAGCCTTGTTAGTAACGTGCGTTAAAAAAAACGGATTTTTACTTTCATCGCTGAGTTGTACAATTGCCTACTTTCTTTTCTAAATTGAGTGATGGAAATGACATTTTCATAGGCGACGTTGAAAAAAATATGTACAACATCACTAAGAATGTTAAAATTGACATTTGACATGATTCGAGTGGAGACAATGGTCACTTTTCTCACCCAGCTGAGTGAAGAAAGTGAGTACTTTCCACACCGGAGTTGAAATAGTATATTATGTATTTAATTTGAATTTTCTTATTTACACAGAAAATTAAAAAATAGCCAATCATTACATTTTTATCTTAAAAGATGAACATTAACGCCCTTCCGTATTACACAAGAAACACGATTATATGTATACTTTTTGCCGATAATTGGGAGCATTTGAAATTTGAACATTCGCATTATTACTGATCTTCAGTCAAGATGTTTTTTTTAACTAAGTTGTGGTTAGTCGGAGTCTTTGCGTCTCCCTACTGTTAACGTGTTGTGTCAATTTTTGTCACTAGTATGAAAATGTGCGTGCGCACCAATGGAAAAATTAACTTCCTAGAATTTCTTATGAAAACATCCGTAGCCAGGACACGTTAAGAGAAACCAGCGGCATGTTTATAGTCAATTTTGTAGTTAAGTGAAAAAAAGGATGTTTAATAACTTTGCAAATAACACTATAAAAAAACAAATAAAATTTTTACCTAAACAATCCTGTATGTACGAACATAATAGAAAGGGTATGCAATTGAATTTTTACATTATTTAATAACTTTTAACAAGCTAGTTGGTGCAACCAACACTCGCTTAATTATATTTAGCGCTCGCTTCTTACGGATTTGGTTACTTAAAACAGCGACTTTTTAATATATATCCTTCAAGAACAGTCTTAGAAAAACTTTAAATGAAGGGAGGAATACTATTATGATGGTCCCGGGTGGTGTAGCTTGAACAAGCGTTCACGTAGAGTTAAGCAACGCTCTATCTGGTCAGAACTTGAATGGGAGTTCCATGGCTGCTTCTCTCGGCGTCTCGTGATACGGCTGTCACGGAAATAGTTGGTCCCGGATATCATAATAACATCATTACAGTCGTTAGTGGGGTTGGAAGTCCCCATAAAATGTACAGGGACGTCTATAATTGGCCTAACGGCTGTTGGCTGAGTACCAAAAGAAATAAATAAATGATGGAACACAAATCATGCAAATATCCTTCTATCGCAACAATGACACGGTCCAAACCCGGCAGTCGTTTAGTTACATAATAACAATGGCTGCGAAAGCCTCCGAATTCAACATAAACGCAATTTACAATATTAGTATGCAATTTCAGTATGTAAAAACAAGGTTGTCTTACCGTTTGAAGTAATCAAATCATGAAATTTCAATTGTTAGCAAAGAATAGGGCATCGATATACACATAAACTGGGCTTGCTATTGTTATTGTTTTTGTTATTATTTAGAAATTTGGTATAGAGTTTTTAAGAAACGAGCTTCACTTGTTTCACGTACAGGCGGAAGTGATCTATTGGTGATTTAACAACGAGTTTTTATGAATGAGGGATCTTTAATGTTGTTTGGAAAAATATAGAGCAAATAAAAATATTTTAATTAAAGATGGGTACGTCATTGGTAGCTATTGCGAAAGCTTTCGACGGCAATGTTTTTGAAAAAAGAAGGGCCTGTAATGGAGCTATAAATTCAATATTGCATATAGTAACATTTAATATAAAGAATAAACTATTATAATCAAGGTTAGTACGAGAGGAATTTTATGTAATCTGTAGCTACGAGAATGAACGGGAACAAGTGCTGTTTTCTTTTATTCGGTGGGTGTCACATTTATAGAGGTACTTATTAAGTTCAGTTTAAATTATTAAAAGATTTCTACCTCTTTGCCAACAGTTTGAACAAAAAAATGGGTGAACTTTTGCTCAAAACATAAGGTTTTTAATGCAAGGTGGCAATGGATCAAAAACTATACGCAAAAAAAAAAGGATTACGCGTTGAGGAAACATATGTCATCATTTATCCAAGAGAAATTTTAGTCGAGGTAATTCAATTGAAATGGGGGCAGGAACTAGATTCAAGTTAAAAGTGCAAAAGGTTTGGTGAGAACACCATACAAAATAATGACTTGGTGTCGGTATTTCCGCTGGATTTCAGATGGATTCCAAAATTGGTAAGGAAAATTTAAAGGCTCTATTTGTTTTTTTTTTTTAAATAAACTGGTGATGAGACATGGGTTTATTATTGCAACCATCCTACAAAGCAACAAAGATGCAATATATTTGCAAGTAGGTACCATCAAAAAGGCCCTGATAAAATCTTTCAGCTGATGCTTGCAGTATTCTAGGACACCAATAATTATCGACGTAGGGAATTCATAGAATTAAAGCATCCACCACACAGCCCTAATTTGGTAGTTTTGGTACCCAACGCCTATTACTATTTATTTCTAAAAAAACTATTTGTGGGGATGTGGGCAAGACGATGTTTTTAATGATATGGAGCTGGTGAAAGAAGTCATCAAGCTTTGTTGGAAAAAGGCTGGAAGAGGTGTGGTGACTAAGCTTCCAAGTTTTTTCAGATAAGTACATAAATAAGTTGCACAAAAATTTTTAGTTTACGGGCTAAACAACGTTTTGCCAATAAATATAAACATAACATTTTCAAAGTTGTACCTTTCAGTCGAACCGGCAATGCATGTTATTTTTAATAAAATCCAAATTTGGTATAATAATAAACAAACCTACGACTTGTGTTTACTGCTTTGTCACTTCACAATTATTGTACAAAAATGTGAAAATGCATACTTCTCCGGTTCTCTCGATTATTGCACAACATCGATCTTAAATCTAATCGTCAACAATCTTACCTTCCCCCGCCCCCGGCGGGCTTAAGACAAAGACCACCAGAAAATCCCCGGTGATGAGGACCACTTTCGCGACACGTAATCGAGTTAGAAAAATTCGGACAGCGCGCAATTCGAACACGCATCGACGACATAACAATGGGGCAGTAACTCACCAAGTAATGAAATATGAAATGAGCAGCTCGAAAGGCGCATCACCGACTTGGGCGAGGGGCGCAGACGCGGCTCTGATAAGACGAAATTGCCCGCCAACAGCTAAGTTTCTATGAACAACGAGCTATGAACCTTTGTTTACACACGTTTTATTGCACAGTGTTGCTGATGCAATCAATGCCTTGCCCACGCTTGCAAAGCAGCACACAAGACGTACGCTGGAGACAAATTCCTCTTCACCGACATGTTGATCGTTGCTGTTATTGAATTACGGTGTACAAATTGCTAGCAAGCGTACATGGGCCAGACTAAACAACCCAGAATATTCTATACCTACACTAACAATTTTACTTTTTTATTCTTAAGTTTTGAAACTATTATCCAAAGCTCTACTGTTAGTTTTAAAATTGACGAGTCAGATCGTCTGAACTTTCTCATGCCATTTGGTTATAAAGGAAGCAAACTTAATTTAATATATACAGGGTGTAGCTTCTGTTCTGTTCCTGGGGTGCAGGCCCAACAATTGTGTATTGTGAAAAAAGTCACCATTTGACTCAATACATCGTGATCAAGGACTGTTGACACTCATTCATAAATTCCAAGGTGGCTGTAAATAGATTCGCAAGCAGCAAAGACGTGTTGACGTAGTATATGTCTTCGTAGTCAATTTAAACTTCATCCAGTAGGTGCTTTTCCGTATCCATAGATACTAATCGGCCTTGCTTCGTCCATCTGTAGGAATACGCATTATTAAGTAAAACACAAACTGGCCTAGAGAAATGTGTGGGAGCTCCATCGTGCTTGAACCACATGTTAGCTAGTTTCTATTATTAAAGGAATATTTTCCACGGGTTTTGTAAGAGTATTTAACAAACTGTGTTTCTAAACATAACCTGAAATAGGTGTCGTGTAAACAATACCAACCCATACATCGACTTGGAATCGCTGCAGGCATCTAGCATTAAATTAATATAATGTGCGGATTGGTTCTTCTCTGTGCACTTATGTTGTAGTGCCAACACTATTGAAAAGTGCTTCGTCAGTGGAATAACACTAAAAGTTGACTAACAATGAATAATGACTACCTTCCGAGTTCCGAGCAGTCATGTAATCTAGATTGAAGGATGTCACGATATATACATAATATGTATGTTACCGCTAACTGTCAATTAGGTGATAACCTGCATTCTCAGCAACCACATCTATGATATGCTCTTCCAAATCAGATACACCGCCAACTCCTGGTCCTCCTATATCTACAATTGAAGTGTATCGCGTACTACTGTTCCAGTATTTGCAACTGCCTAGTGCAAAGCAGCAAACATTTTTTAGTTTAATTGTTGTCATTCATGTTTGCTTTTGCACGAAATGAATAGCATACCCTTGCGCTGACTATCAAAACAAACGCCTTAATTGAAAGAATGTGAGTACTGATAGTAATTATCAAATACGAATGCTCCTTGATCAACAACAACGTATTGTACGTTTACTATCGGTTTCGTTAATAAATATTTGTTTCAGCTGCATCTCTGGAACTGTGCACCTGCGTGAAGAGCTCGCCCCTAAATCCCCTTATTTTAGTTCCATCTCAATGTATAAGAGTAGTGAAGTTTTATTTGCGGTACTGTTTACAATTTCAAGGTCGTTATTGTAGCTAGAAAGATTCCCCAATCTGACTTTGGCAACCGTGGGGTCTTAATGCCTAAAACCTCCTTAATGAGCAGACCGATGCTTCTGCAGTGTGGATGCTATCAAAGCTGACAACGAACTGTAGCTAGCATTTGATGAATAATTATGCAATTTTAGACGGCTTGCCTGTGTATATTTTCTTGCCTCTTGTCTTCGTCTACACTTCACGGATGTGTATGTGTATAACCAGGTCCAACATCTTTTTGTCCCTTTGGTTTGTATTTCATAGCAACTTGTGAGATTCTATCTATTCTATTACTATTTTCGTTCTTCTTTGGTGTTTACCCTAGAATGCCATTGGTTTTATTAGTACATATATTTAGTTTATACTGTTTGCATGTGTTGTTCCAATTCAATATGCTTTCTGTGGATTATATTCCGCATTCTGAATTATCACCATGTCATCAAAGTACATAACTGAACTTGATAAATTTTCTGGGTTTAGCTGTATTCCTTTGTCAATATTCTGTTTCCATCTCCTGGTGAGATTGTGATTTTTCCTTTCTAATAGGATTATTGTATTTCTATAAAGACTACATATTGCTTCAATGATGTGTTGTGGGTATCATTTTTGTTCTATTATTTGCCAAAGCTTATTTCGATCTAGGTTGTCGAATGCTTTTTCAAAATAGATAAAAGTCTGGTGCGTCTGTAGGTTAAATCACTTCGTTTCCCTATTACTTGTTTGATGGTAAAAACAGCATTCGTACTTCCTCCTTTTCTATATCCCATTTTCCCTCATGCAATAAGTGTTCGCTTATTGTTTCAAGTATTTCATTTAATAATATGTTTGCATACAGCAATTTCCTATGATGTCTGCATTTTTTTTCTTATATGTCGATATAACATTTGCTAGTACATATTCTTGTTGGATAGATATATTTATTCTTCCAACACATATTAAATAGATGAAGCATTCTCAACTACAATAATGTTCCTCCATATTTGTATAGTTTTATTTTGAGGTCATCCAATCCAGTAACCTTTCTATTTTTTTGCAGATATAAAAGCTTCTATTAGTTCTTACATAGATATGTTGTCCAGTCCTATACTATCGCTCTGTTGTATTCTCCTACTGAAGTGTTTTCGTTATACCAAAGCTTTTTGATGGTCTGTCCATTGTCGATGCTATCTATTTCTTTGATTTCTTTTTTACTTTCCTAGTATTTTTATTACTTTGTATGCTATGATACTTGTCACCAGTGCAGGTCGTGTTCTATGTGGCTGACAAGTCTACCCCATGATGCTTGGTGTTCTCGCCGTATACTTTTGGTATTGTTTCTTATTATTCGATATTCTTGATTCGCCCTGTTGGATTTTTAAGAATTGTGGATTTGCACATACAATGTTTAATCATAATACCATCGAAGGTAGCTATTAGCTGTATATCAGAAACACGTCAGATTCTAAAATTCGAGTACTAAATTACCTGTTTCTCGATCTCGATGCCCGCAATAGTAACTGATTCTAAAATATCGTTCAAAGATTGTTGACATAAAAAGATTTTTTTTAAATACTAACGTTGTTCTTCCATAGTCAAATTAATTTCAGATAGCCTGACTTTTATTATAATAAAATATAAGGGGCGGGGAGGAGGAGGCTTCAACTAATAAAAGTAAGTTATTACCTGCGAACTACATCAATACCGGCTGAAAAGCAAGGCGTCAGCTCTCCGGCCTGACGTCATCACAAAAAGACCGAATTAGCCAATGAGAGCCTCTTATTTCGAGCCTCGAGGCGGAGTAAACTCAACCATTGGTCAATTCGGTCTTCTTGTACTGACGTTAGGCCGAAGAGCTGAGATCTTGCTTTTCAGCAGGTATTAACTAAATGCGTTCTATGAAGGGGGTTGCGCGCAAAATTAAATTAATTTTATACTACAACAATAATGCATAAGGTGCTGTGTAAACCTCCCAAGTGTGACAATTAAAAAATTAAGTTTCAAAATTTGTTTATCTACTCCAGTGTGTAAAACTGACTTTTAGTTGGAAGTTTGTAAAACGACTGTTTAATAACATGTTTTCATTAGTTTACGTCGTCAGTAGCAACGTGTTTTAAAATTTTTAACCACTCAAAATTACGACCGGTTGCTAGTAATCCTAATTTAGATTTAAATATTTTTTTTATATTTACAGTGTTTTCTAGATTCAATTGTAGATAAAATATTGTACGATACACATGTGTAAAGAAGCATCTTTACTCACTCCCGGGGCTTAAAACACTCGCTCACTCGCGTTTTAACCCTGCCCCACTCGTGACTAAAGACTACCTTTACGCACTTGTATCGTAAATTACTATTGAAATGCCTCTAAAAAGTTAATATTGCAAGTTTTCAATTATGCCGTGAACGGTAAATTTTGGCTAGAACGTTTTTCTGAATTCTACTATCAATTCCAAATTGTCCTCAATGTGGTTTGTATTTCCCTCAACCAATCCAATCAGAGAACTAGAATTTAAAAAATTCAGCAAATCACATGCCAGCGACATCGATAATTTTGAACTAGTGCAAACTATCAATAAGTGCGCATCTTTGCACTAATGCAAATTTCTAATAGAGGGTTCTTGATTTCTACTTGAGGAGAGAACCCAATTGTGCATTCAGACAGAAGGAAATGTTGAGTACCAGTTTGACATGTTTAACAAATGGCCTATTTATAGCCACTAACAACTTGATTGAAATTATGGTACAAGATCAATTATTTTTAATAAAGGTGAATTTGTTTAATATCTCAGTTATTAGCCAAATATCGGTTAATTAAAGACAAACCTTTCCAGAAGAATTACAAACATCTTGGAGCACTGTATACATCGAACTACAATTTGGTTATTAGTCCAATATTAAATATTTCGTCGTTTTGGTAGACGAATGCAGTTGTATAGTATCTAGTAAAGAAATCATAATTATTTTTTTGTGAATTTTGTAAAATATTCAAACTTGTCACTGAAGGAACGTCATCATATGACGTCAGAAGTGGGTGGACATGAAAATAGCTATTAGGTTAGTTTAGTAAGCCCGTTAGTTAATGTTTGCCCAAGTGACGTCGTCGGGACAAACACTGAAGAATCTTTCCGTTGTACTAAATTCTGCAGAAGACTAAAATGCTTATTTTTAATTTTACAAAACTAACAAAACTTGAATTAACATTTCACTTCAAAGTATCTCCATTTTACATTTTGAACTACCTGTAATTTTTTTTGAAAATTGCCTAGAAGGAAATCCGGCCCACGTCCTTTTTTCAAATATTAGAGCGGCTTGTTCCGAGCTGTACGTCGAAAGCGTCCCACCATTTCCTCGATATCGCGCCGAGCAAACACACACCAACAGCTATTTCCTCAGATAACGCTCCCTCTTGGTAAATACAGTGACAACACAGTGCCAGCGTTCAACTATTGAAATTAAAACCGTGCCTGTGTGTTCCACTTTCGAACACCTATTAGAAAACCTATTACGATTAATAATTATCCGGCAATTCTACACAAACGCTTTGCATAAATTAAAAATGAAAAACGGCACATGGTTTGGGTATTACTCACCAATGACCGTGTTAATTTTTTGACGCAGGAAATATTCCACAACTTAATTCCCCTTTTCTACACCAAATTGGCTGTGTTAATTAAAAAACAAAAAACAGATACGAGACATGGAGATCTTATGGTGGTAAATTTTAAAATTATCGACGGCGTTGGAGGGGAGGGGGGCAAAAATTTCTGCAAGGATACTGATACATGGGTGCATTAGTTAAATGTAATAAAATTGTTTCTCAATGTTATTTTCTTCTTTGGGCGCTGAAGTAGGTCTAAATAACTTCATCGATCACACTTTGTTAAACATTCTTTTCAACATGAAAGTCGTTAGGGGTTAATCTCAGAAAATGGCAGATGGTAAAACTGTTCCCAGCCGCATGGACTGATAAAATTGTGGAAGAGAATTGTTGAAAAGAACTAATCCCTAGTAGATGGTGCTAACCGAGTGTGCTGTAAAAGCGGATATTAGAAATGTTAATAACTGCATAAAACCAATATTTATTACAAGGGACTGCAAAAAAAAACGTTCACTATCCGCGGATTCAAACCCAGGACTTGAGTATTGTAAGCCTGGCACTCTGCCCACTACGCCACCGAGGTGGTCAACAGGGATAATTTGTGATAGAACTGTTTCAGAGACCAGTTCAATTTATCTAACGTCAAGATATAGCGGAATGCATCAATTAAGAATAAAGTCCAAGCCTTTTGATAAGTCCAAAATGAGAATAATGTTGAAGTCCAATGTATCAACGCCTTAGATTTTTAGTTAATGTTTTTTTTAATAGTGGCATTACCTTCGAAAAAACAAGGCCGCAGCTCTTCGGCGCGGCGTGATGTCAGCACAGGAAAGCCAAATTTCCCAATGATTGACTTTATCGAGGTTCGAGCCTCGCGATAAAGGGCTCGATAATCTCAATCATTGGCCAATTTTGCCTATCTGAAGCCTATGCTGACGTCACGCCTGAAAGCTGGGGCCTAGTTCTTTCGGAGGTAATGATAGTGATCGATTTACCGATAGCTTAGGATCTCTGCTACACAAAATAATGTGGCTGCACATTTGACTGAAATAGTAAACACTTATGCAATATTTGTTTTACAGCAACATGGCTAAAACCGCACTGCCATATTTAGCGAATATGGAACTATGGAAGCACTAAGCAAATAAAGCAGTAAAAGAAGTTCACTTCAGTGATTGTATTGTCGCAACTGTCTCTCCTAAAAAGTTTTTATGAAATATGAACAAAATAAAATTAATTGCGAATATTATCAAATCCTTTAACGTAACGTGAGTAAAACAACTCAAGAATAACAAGATGCAGTTAAATCAAGGTGTTCACGCGTTTCGACCATATTCAGCCTGCTAAAACTGCCGTTTGTTCAGTGTAAACTACATGAATTATTAACGACGAATTCATCACTGTTTGTAATTTTAGCCGAATTCGGTCTTATTGCAATTACCTGTGGGAACTTATATTCATAGAAATTCATTCCAGTAACCATCTATCAGTGTTTTTTTGTGGGATTATCATTAACGTTTGAGGTATAGTTTATTATGCCAAGTTATTCTGTTTGATGTTCTCATATATCTAATACTTACTATATTGCTAGCGGCTATAAGTGGGAAACTAGCCGATGAAGTGAGACACACAACCAACTCCTTCATGTATACGGTGAGATGTGCGCAAGCGCGGCGGCGTCGTCCGCCCAATGGGGAAGTGGTTAACTTTAAAATTCGCTTAAAAAGGCGGAGTTCGAGTTCTCACGCATGCGCACGAGATGCATTATACTCTAAGTGAAACTATGTCGGCGCCGTAATGTTTTCTGAAGTTTCCAGGCCCTACCAGCAATATATGTGTATTATATATATGGATGTTCTCTAACTACCCACAAATTTAATTACTATACTTATGAATCACTCTGTATAAATTGGTAACTATTACGTCGATTAAAAAGAGAATTTCAAGTTGTTTCATACCATTTTTCAAATGATTACTACCTACTTTTTTGTGGATTTTAGATTGAAGTTTTTCAAGTTCATTTGCAAAACGTGCTGTAAAGTAATGATTATTTTTTCTTGATTAATCAAAACCATAATTACAAACGTATAATTTTTAACAACTTTCTATAATAAACAGACAATAATCTAAACCACCCCACGCCCGGCGGGCCGTTAAGTAATTTGCGGGCTGTAATAGTATTTTACAGTAGAAGTCCCGAGGCAGTAAAGGCCCTAACGGACGTGTATTGTACAATAGTTTTTGTAATACCTACATACAATTCGGTCATATCTATATTTTTCTAATTTATTTTCATCAAAACGCTAGGTTTGTGTAATGACATTTTCGAATGATTGAGAGTGCGTAGAACGTTGCAACTGTTGTTTATAAATGTCAGTTATTTCCAATTTCGTGTTATAGTTGTAAGCAGTTTTAAGTTGTAACCAGCTCGTAACTTATGACATCTGTAGAAAATGATGAAGATATTCCTAAAGACGTTAAGATTCTGAATGAGCAAGTTATTTTAGCGTATGTTCAGGAGTTATAGGAGTTTTTTGCGCCTTCTTCTATGTGGAGTTGAAGGCTTGCTTGCTGCTGGATTTGTGTGACATACATCACTTTGACGTTTGACACACAGTTTAGCAGGCCGTGGTCTTTACGGACACTTTTTACGGCCGGGCCGTAAAGAGGTTGCTTACGCAGTAGTAAACAGTCCTTAAAGAAATATTTAACAAGTAGGTATTACAAATAGTACTTTATGTAACTAGTCCTCAAAGCAAGGCTTTAGGGGACGAGTCGTAATGTTTCCGGACAAGGCGGAGCGAAGCGCAGCCGAGTCCGTAATATGAAGATGAGTCCTCTAAAGCCATTTGAGGACGTGTTGCATACAACGTTTTTTTGTATTAGCTCTCCAAACATTAGAATATGATTTTTCAATTACCATTAACTGGGCATTATATTAGGAGGCCGCGCGAAAATGTATTTTTCGCTCCCCAAAGTGGTTACTTTGGAAACTGTCTAGGATCCTCAAAATGGCCATTTAGAGGCCTTGTACTTAAAGTCGTCATGGCAACTAATGTTTGAGTCCGCTAAAATGTTGCCATGACGACTTTAAGTACAAGGCCTCTAAATGGCCATTTTGAGGATCCTAGACAGTTTCCAAAGTAACCAGTTTGGGGAGCGAATACAAAAAAAGTAATTTTTGTAATACCTACTTGTTAAAGATTTCTTTAAGGACTGTTTACTACTACGTAAGTAACCTCTTTACGGCCGCAGGCCGTAAAAAGTGTCCGTAAAGACCATGGCTTGCTAAATTGTGTGCCAAATGTCAAAGTGACGTTTGTCACCTGTTTACAGCCATACACAAAATTGGAAATAAATGACATTTATAAACAATAGTTGCAACGTCCTACGCACTCTCAATCATTCTAAAACATTATTGCACAAATCTAGCGTTTTGATGAAAATAAATTAGAAAAAGATAGGTATGACCGAATTGTACGTAGGTATTACAAAAACTATTGTTCAATACACGTACGTTAGGACCTTTACTGCCTCGCCAGTATTATTCGACTCGCTAATAACCTGACGTTGTTGGATTTTTTTAACAAACCTACCGCTGAATCGCTAAATTACAACTATTATCTTTGATAGACCACTGCCTAATAAGTGGAAGAGGATCCAGTGTCTAAGATGGAAACTAAAAAAACATTTTTTGTATATTGGTCTAGTAACAACTATCTACCAACTCGGCAACGAGTCCGGTATGTCCATTTTTATGGCCTAGGCCGATAGTACTTAACGAGGTCCTTGACTTGCATCAATCTGGCACAGACTATCTATTCATATGGCAAATTCGAAATTAGCATGTTAAGTTTTGCGTCAGTCTGTGTCAAATAACACAATCTAACCTGTTAATCTGGAATTGGACATCGACCGACAATACCATTAACAATACACTTCAGTACTGCCAAACGTGTAACACGAATCGCAACATTTTGAAAGTAAATAATTTGGGATAATGGTTCTTGTTCTTGTTCGTATACGACACACGGCCGTTCTTCGCGTTTATGATCTTGAAAGTTCACGTGTCTCGCCCTGATGGGCTCGACCGTGATGTAATAGCTCCGCCATAAATGCTTAACAATCGGCCTAATTTCCATCTGTCTGGTCTGACAGACCCTATCACGTATACGTTAAATGCGATTTATGTATGTACCTATTTCCCAAAATCGTGATCCTTTCAACTTTATGCACTATGGGAGGTAGTTTCAATTGAATTGAATATCGAAAAGTTTACACACTATTCAACTACCGAAAATAATGACAGAAAAAAATCTGTTGGCAGCATAAAGTGACGTTAAATTATCTCCGGTATGTACATTTTACCTACGGTTCAGATAAGCCAATCCACGAAAATAACAACAAAAAACCAACTATCGAAAACAACCCCCAAAACAACTAAACGAGAAATTGTCGCATAATTACAAAAAACTACGAATCCTTACGCTCGAATGGACCAAAATGAACGGTTAAACGTTAACGACAAAAAAAAGGTTAAAATGTGGACTGCATTTATTAAGAAAAGTGGCCTTAACGTTTACATCCTCTTGTTACCGGCCGGTATGAGTCGAGGAAGGTCACTTGGAAATGATGTAATTCGTAAATGAAGATCAATTCGCTAGTAATAATTCGCAAATCGACAAAATACACCTTTTTTAAAGCGCAAATATTCGACAAAACTTATTGCTATTTCTATTTCATTTTTTTACCATGGTAAACTATACACAAACTGTCAGTACTATCTATTTAATTTAACATTTTCTCAACAAAGTTATTTATGTACAACCAATAAATATGCGTTCTTTAGACCTCATTTTCAGGCGTAAAGCAAGTTTTACTTGGGCGATAAAATGTCTTTTCGTCCGCATACGTCATTTTAGCGGGCGAAATAGTATATTATGTTATTAGGAGCAGAAGATATACTTTATGTGGCGTGGCTGGACAACCAAACCACATAAAGATACTTTTACTCCGAATAACATATAGTATGCTTTCTTCAAATGTTTATAACAAATTATTTATGAACAAAATCGAAAAAATTACTTGATCTCATCAGTGGAGATAAAGTGTTTAGATGCCATGATAATGAAGTGACAGTTTAGCATCATCAATCAAGCAGTATAATGTTATATTTTACTGACGTTTGAAGAAAGAATAATTTTATTTCAATTTGGAACCATAATCTTGTTTAGGCCCTCGATAGTCGGGCGTAAATTTGCTTTTATTGCCTTAGGGCCTATAAAGTTGCTAAGCAGTATAACAAGCACCAACAATGTAGTATAGTAACACTAACCACCTGCACAGGAACCACCTGCACAGGAACCATAGCACATCAAAAAGTTACACCGCCAGTACAACGATGACGCAGTAGTCTGTAGCCAAAATACCGAATCTTCGAGTTTTGTCCATTTTGGGAGCCAAAATGATATAAAACGTATGTACCACGTGCCTAATCACGATTATAGCTCTCAGGAAATTTACAGCTCTCCGCTTCGCGTTGCGTTTTAAACATTCGCTTGTGCTATATGCCCTTAATAGATAAATAACTATTATGGTATTCTGAAACGTAAACTCTGCCTCTAAGGGTAAAGAGCCGGTTAAGAATGATTTCATAATACCTACACCTACACGTTATTATAGTATATCGGTACAGTCTGCTTGATTGAAATGTCATCACCAACAGCCAAGGCCGTTAAAATTTAACAGCCACGGCCGTTATTTAATTATCAACCGTTGCTATACTATCAAATTACTTGCATTGTTTTAATTTGTTTGAAAACGAGTTTGTCAACATATATTGCTACACTACCAAATTAACGTGGGAGCAGGGTACTAGAAGTTTTATTTACATCATTTATGTTAAAATAAGATATCTTAAAATTCCCCACTTTTAGTAGACACAATGAAAACTATTAAACAACATACTAATTTCTTAGCCTCGACCACATTTATCCTCGTCCGTTATATATTCAATATTGGACTAATAGTGATATTAACGATACAAGTTTCGTTAAGTGCCATAAGCAAAACCGTGTATTGTTCAATATTTTATCTTCATCAATAAATTCTGGTTTAATTTATTCTTTGTTTTGTAAAAAAGAGTGTTGTAATGGATATTACCGTAATAAAGCTCTTTAACGATACTGACATTGATTTGGTAAGTATTCTATAACAACACATGAAAATAAAATACGATAACGGGCTGTCACAGTACCATAGTAAGATACGTATATTGCTATGGTATTGCTAAACAGCCCATTATAATTCTTAACGGGCTCAGCCCGAAAAGAAATGCAGCAACGTCATTTGAATTTAAGATTTTTTTATTCAATTATTTACGATTCAGAATACCATAAAACGTTGTACATACAATGCTCAACCGTTATCAGAATTTTACGTGTTCAGACGGAAACAAGCTCGCTTGTTAAAATACGCATTTGTCTTTGTCAGCTGTCATTAAAATGGCGCCAAAACGGCCAAAATTGGCATTCTTCAAAAACGAACAATGTATAGGATTTCAATAAAATTTCCAGCCATATAAGAGGACGTTTGTCCCACAATTTAGCAGGCCCGTTTTTTATGCGGAAAATGCCCAAATAATTACAAAAAATAAAACAAATGATAACTAAACACTTTTTAATTATAAAAATGTAAACTTCAGTAATCTAACGTCCAATTTATTCCTAAATTCAAAGGAAATTCCAACAAACAATTGAAAACTATTCGACTGGTAATTAAAAAAAATAACACATAGGTACATACATACCTTGCTTTCAAGCTAACACCAAACCATAGACAAAGGGCGTCGATAATGAATACCCCCTATATATAAGCCCGAATTTCAGTTGCCCTTGACAACATAGATAAATTCACCCCAAGCGTTAATGAACATCCGCGTATAATCAAACAGAAGATAATAGTATAATTACTGATCGCGCATATTTCTATAAGGGGTCCAGTCCAAATACCATCCTTTAATTTGTTAGAAATCCTGGACGAAGGGGGAGGGAGGTAACTGCAAAATGCTCTTTTGAGAGAATTCACGCGCTTGGCAAAATATTTAGAAAAACTGTTAAAGCTGGGAAGTGGGTTAGGATAAGCAAACACTCTTATCAAGAGCAAACATACAGATGTTACCTATTTGTCGCCCGTCGATAAAATAGATGGAAACGGACCTGAGATAAGGAAGTTCTACGTAAAATGTGATATTACGAATTGGATTCCTCGAAATTTTGTTTGAATTTTTTGAAAATGTGTACATACTTAGAGTAACAACACTTACAATTTCTACGAGGATTGTTCTATACTCGGGCCGCCGAACAGATAGAGTGGAGCAGGCAACCCAAATAACATATTACAAAGGTCACTTGACAATATTTTAATTATAATTACTAAAAGGATCGGAGATGCCGACCCTTATAATTAGAACTAATTTCAATAAATGTCATTAAATAACTTTTTGAGGTTATGATGCAAATAGAAATGTCGACCAACTTAAACGTCAAGCCTGACATTTGAACACTTATAATTAAAATGTTTAGGGCTGTGGCCTGGCTCTTCCTAAATTCCATTATTGGCTGCGGTGTCGAGTAATAGCTTAACTAAAATTAATCGCATATAGAAAAAATTGCATTAATGTCTAGACCAAACTTTTAAGAACCAAAACCTTCATTAGGTAAATCAGATAAGAGTACATTTATATTTTCTTAAAAAATCAACACGTTTTGCCAGAATTTCTCTCTTCTCTATTAGAACGTGCCTATTGTCTTGGCATTTTCTCTATTGAAAACCTATTTTATATACCAATCGCCTAAAGGAATGTACTTTCTCAGTGAAATTAACACCCCCCTTCTAAATAACTTAAAAATCTGATGACTTTCTAGTTTCTGAAATTATTTTTATATGTGAAGCAAAGAAAAATACATAAAATACAATACAAAAAAAACAGTTAATCAAATAAATGGTGAAATAATACAATATAGATTCCTCTAATGGTTAACAACCTAAATTGTCTTCAACGAAATCATCTTCTTGTTCAGATGATAGATTAGAACCGGATTCACCGCTGTCGTCTATTGTAATAATTATTTTTTCTCTGTTATCCATAATGTATTCCCACTTATGTTTGTCGACACTGCACATATATTCTTCCATTTTTGCACACTCACACTTCCAAAATTATTTTCTGCAGAAGTGTTAACATCGTCTAATTTGAATGTTGTATTATTTGTAGCAACGTAGTTCTTTACTGACACCCATATTTTCCCAATCTGGTTTAATTCTGGACGCTAAGGATGTAATCGTAGGACTCCGTTTTACCATGTTCCGCTAATAATTTCTCAATCATATAACTTTTATGTGTAGATTTATGTAATTTTCTTGTACCATATAATTGTTTTTGTTTTATTCAACTTAATGTAAATGTTTCTTACTGATAACCACTTTTGCATGTCTGCTTTTTCCAAACAAATGTTGGATTCGGCTCAGTACAGCCATTGTGATACGATTCATTATAGATGACCAAAGCCAACTTTTTTGAAGATTTGCCAATAATTTTTCTTTCAGGCAATTCACATAATTTTAATGGTTCATTTCATCGTGGCAATTATATGTCTCTTAACTCCTGATTTAAACATCAGGAATGAATTTGGTACGAAACTTTTTCTACCTCCAGCATGAAGAATAATAATCAATCCCTGCCCTTTACTGACGGGGGATTTAAAACAATTGTTGGTACCATCATCACAACATTTAGAACAGTATGGAAGCTATGCAAGTACGTTTCATCAGTGTACACAATATTTCAGCATTCGGCTTTATATTTTATCTTAAGAATTCAACACAATTTGCAGGAATTTCTTTCTTCTCTATTAGAACGTGTACCTATTGTCTTGACATTTTCTCTATTGAAAATCCATTTTATGTACCATCGCGGACAAAAAATGGAAACATCATTGTTTTCCTAGTGTAAATGGGTATATTACCTAAGTTAAATCAACATTGCTGATATCATATTGTTTAATGCAGTTGTCAGTTGTTGTCAAATGTAAAAAGTCAAAATATAACCTAATATTATGTAAACCCCCAATAACACTGTGTAAAATTGTAAAAAAGCGTTAACTTGATTAACGCTGGTGTTTCCATTTTTTTGGCCGCGGTGGTACCAATCGCCTAAAGGAATGTAATTTCTCAGTGAAATTAACACCCCCCTTCATTTTGTTCGACTTCGAATACAGCTTTCATTGTAGGTCTCTTTTTATGGCAAAGTTATAGATCACACTTGAGATTACTTCTTTATATTGATCGACAGATGAGCTAGGGTAAGATTAGTAATTTGTTTTCTTGGAGAAGTAAATTTTCTTCCGCCACTTTGTTAGACTCCTTTAACAATTCGCTTAACTGTATTTAGGCCAACATCGGTTGCTTTAGTCACGCATTCTTACAAAACGACTGAGAAAAATTGCAATAGTCGCTATAGATTCTTTCACGTCCTTGACTACGAATTAGTTTCTTACGGTTACCCATAATGCAGGCAGCTCTATGAATAATTAAAATTTCCTTAAGAGACTTCTTTACAAGTCCATATTTTATACTTGCATGTAACTGTGAAAACAGCAGTAGAGATGCACAATTTAGTCCTTGTAAATAGTTGAATAAAGGAATTCCAAAGAAAAAACGCTAAAAACTTAACCAAATCACGGGCAACGTGTTTTGGTCTCGACGCCGCAGCCAATAATGGGATTTAGGAAGAGCCAGGCCACAGGCCTAAACATTCCAATTATAAGTGCTCAAATGTCAGGCTTGACGTTTAAGTTAGTCGACATTTCTATTTGCATCATAACCTCAAAAAGTTATTTAATGACAATTATTGAAATTAGTTCTAATTATAAGGGTCGGCATCTCCGATCCTTTTAGTAATTATAATTAAAATATTGTCAAGTGACCTTTGTAATATGTTATTTGGGTTGCCTGCTCCACTCTATCTGTTCGGCGGCCCGAGTATAGTACCTAATTTTTAGGAGCAGGCCATAGATACAAAAAAAAAACATTTGCTTAAAGTGATAGCTATTTTTTATATTTTCCAGTTGCAACATCGAGAGGTTGGGGTTAGAGCGCATAAAGAGACACATTTTTCAGTTGTGTATTATCCACCAGACGTTATGGAAATGCCGCGGAATGCTTTTCGAGCAATGATTTTCTAGTACTATAAAAGAACTTTGACGTAATATGACCAAGATCATTAAAATTTAGTGGCAGCTTTTGGTGGCCATAGCCGCATAAAGCCACAAAAATTGCAAATTTCTTAAGACGAATCTGGGATCCTGCTGACCACTCATCTTCTATACAGTCGCGATCTTGCACTCAGCAATTTCTTTTTGTTTCGTGGTAAGAAATTGCCTGGCGCAAATGCGAAGGTTGCTGAATTTCGGCGGATGTTTGACAAATGACAACCTTCCAAAAGCGGAGTTCTCTGTTTCGAGAAGTGGTATCAAAGAATGAACAAATGGTATTGTGGGATTGTGGCTAAGAAGAAATATTTTAAAAACGCTGGTTATTTTCTTTAAAAGTCCGCACCTTTCTTATAACTAACGAAAGGGAACAACGCCATTTCATCACTTCAATGTAATAGTTATTTGTGTATTAAGTTCATAATCGATAGATTATAACACGAGGGACTAATAAAGCGCAACGCGAAGCGTAGAGCTTTAAATTTCCCGAAAGCCATAATCCTGATTAGGCACGTGATACATACAATGTTTTGTTTCATTTAAGTTCTCAAAATGGACCAAATTCAAATATTCAGTATTTTGGCTACAGACTACTGCGTCATTGTTGTGCTGGAGCTGTGAATGTTTGGCGTGCTATAGTTTCTATGCAGATTGTTGATGTTGCTATGCTACATTGTCGGCACTTGTACTGCTTACTAACTTTATAGTACCTAGGGCCATAAATGCCATTTAGGCCCGCTATCGAGGGCCAATAAACAAGATTATGGTTCCAAAATGAAATCAAACAATTAAAACGTTAAACAATAAAAGTTTACGAAAAGGGAAAAATTTTCTATATTTTAATAAGTTTTTTAAAAGGAAATTTTTTAAAACTAAATTGCCAACTCACGTCTAAGCAAATTATTGCCGAAAATCTACCAGGTGTTGACGTTCTCAGATTGCAAATCAATAGAGACAAGTGCTCGATACACATGCGTTTCTCTAAAAATAGAAAATACTTGAGACCCCCATGTTATTTTTTCATATTCCTCTGTAACGGTATAATAGTAATGCTAATATTTCGCATGAACACAATTTTTAAAATGTAATCTACAGTTAATTTAAAAAAAACTAACTCAAGTCTATTTCAGTTCTACAACAAATAGTTCACGAATACTTTTAGCAATTTCTAAGTTATTATGAATGATTCCTATATTTTGTAAAGCTGATAACGGTTAATAACGGATTTTATCGTCAAATATTTGCCGTCTTATCTGTATAGGGGAAAATATACGTTTAATTCGTGGGCGCACGTTTAAAAGGCGATTTCTAGTGGCAGCTATGCTCAACACAAGCTGTTTGGCAGTTGCAATTAGTGTTCTAGCAAAAACATAAGTATTTCAGAATCTTATTTCTCAACACGGAACTATCGCAAATTTTAAGTTCAAGGCATTTGCATTCGTGACTTTACGAACATCCTGTGTAAATAAATAATTCCATTCTTCGTATCCGCTTGTTGATATGTTATCACTTAAGTACCGCTTAAGTAAAAGAAATAAAGTTTGCCGACATCCTACATAAACGAGCTTCATTGTAATTTTCGTAAGAAATAACGACTAGAGATTTTCAAAATAGTAACTGCACATTTGTTTTCAATAAATAAGAAATAAAAGGTGTGTTGATCGCGCAGGCCAGTCATTGGTCCAAGAAAACGTCGTTAAAAACAATAATATAAAAGTTCAGTGGTGCTAATATTAGTATATTATACATTAAAATGTCATTACAAATATAATCGCTCCAGAAAATCACGACAGACAATTTGCAGCCTTTATCTGGCATATATAATATAAAATTAGCTTAGAATAATGTTGTCAATCTAAAATCAAGTAGGTGTCGCTGAGACCTGATTAACCCTCTGCTATCTACAATTTAAACAAATTAATATCTCTCTTCTCTTCTATTATTTTAAGCGCCGTTTGAGACGTTTGACAATCGTTTTTAACACTTTCAGGCTACCCATTGAATAAAAATATAAATTTTCATCTTGTAGATATACAAAGACTTGAGTAGAAAACGATTGCTACACATTTTTTTCGTCAAAAATAAAAGTGCTGAATAAATAACTTAAGTTTAGTCTCAGTAGATTTTAGCCTATTTGAGAATAAACCTAAATCTTTCAATCAACGGAATTATGCGAAATCGCAATTCTGTACCACAAAACGAATTTACTGATTTTAACAGAAAACAACATTTGTTTGACTAACGCCACGATAAGAACGTTATCATCAAATATAAATATTTGGGGCTGTGTAAGGGCTTTTATGAAGTTTACCAAACACTCGAGTTTCTACAGAACATTTGCCACAATATTGCTCGTTCAAGTACATGGAATTACAGTTCTAATACTGACGAATGGTGGAAGATATTAAATGTTGAAAGTGCTAAACTATATCAAAATTTAGAAATTTAATGAAAAATATGACCAAGACAAATGACAAAAGTTGAAAAACAACTTTTATAGCTACTTTTATGAATAATCTAGTCAATTTCCAATTAACCATTTTCAAAAAGTACCTAACTAGAAAAACGTCATTGGCAATTTTTGATTTAAATTGTGAAATCTAATGTGCTAGAAGCTAGAATGTGTCAGGCAACGCCAGTAATCTGACAACAAAGTTTAGGTATTACTAGTTTCTCTGTTGGGGTATGTCTGTGGCCAATATTTTATAATTATTAATCATCTTATTTATGTTGTATATCAAACAAGAGCTGGGTGCTTTATAATATTTTTTTTTCTTAAGTACCGGGTGGCCAATTAAGAAGGGCACTCTGCCCTATCTCGAAAAGTAATTGTCGTAAAGACTTGGGGTAAAAAAATTTATGACTAAAGCGGCCAAGAGAAAATGCTGGAAATTATTTTTAAGTTTCTAGAATGGCCGCCAGGAGGCGTAATCGCATTCTTGAATTTTAAATCCCGATTTTTGAGAAATATTCTTATATTACAGATAGCTAAAATGGACACCGTTTTAAAGCTGAGATAAATTCGATTCTTTTTTGTTAAATGCTTTTTGCTCTATCTCTTAAGGGAAAGTGGTGGGGGGTGTCCGAACATTTTCGGAAAGAAATGTCAATAACTTCAAAACGGCTGAACGGATTTTGTCAAACTTGGAGTCGTTGAAAAGGGCTTTTCTTAGGCTATCAATGCCTTGAGCGGATTGATTTAGATTGCTTGTGTCGTCGCTAGAGGGCGTTTTGCGAAACACTACAAATGAAATGGATTTTCTCAAAAAAATTAAATGCAACGATATCACTTTTATTGGAACAAAAGATAGCCAAATAAGGGCCTAACACGCTAGTGAAAACTGCATTTTGATATTTGTTTCCTAACCTAAAATATCAGTAAAGGAAATTAAAAATCGAAATAATGTCGCATCTTTGGGAATATTATCAGTATACCTGCCATTATTAAATCCTAATTATCCTTCTTTTAGCAAAATATATATAAATTTACTGTTAAAATACCAACATTATATTTAAAATGTCAATAATAATTAATCCTTTATCTAATACAGTTGTCTGTCCGGGACGCTGTTTTGTCTGTCCGGGACGCTGTTTCAGCAGCCAAACCGTAAGAGATAGAGAAAAAAGTTATGAAAGTTATGTTTGGAATGGTCATGTCAGGTCAGGAACCGAATTTCAGTCACGTGACACTTCCGGTTTTCAAATCACGTGATTTCTCGAAAACCGGAAGTGTCACGTGACTGAAATTCGGTTCCTGACCTGACATGACCATTCCAAACATATAACTTTCATAACTTTTTTATCTATCTCTTACGGTTTGGCTGCTGAAACAGCGTCCCGGACAGACAAAACAGCGTCCCGGACAGACAACTCTATTAGATAAAGGATTAATTATTATTGACATTTTAAATATAATGTTGGTATTTTAACAGTAAATTTATATATATTTTGCTAAAAGAAGGATAATTAGGATTTAATAATGGCAGGTATACTGATAATATTCCCAAAGATGCGACATTATTTCGATTTGTAATTTCCTTTACTGATATTTTAGGTTAGGAAACAAATATCGAAATGCGGTTTTCACTAGCGTGTTAGGCCCTTATTTGGCTATCTTTTGTTCCAATAAAAGTGATATCGTTGCATTTAATTTTTTTGAGAAAATCCATTTCATTTGTAGTGTTGTCGCAAAACGCCCTCTAGCGGCGACACAAGCAATCTAAATCAATCCGCTCAAGGCAGCATTGATAGCCTAAGAAATGCCCTTTTCAACGACTCCAAGTTTGAGAAAATCCGTTCAGCCATTTTGAAGTTATTGACATTTCTTTCCGAAAATGTTCGGACACCCCCCACCACTTTCCCTTAAGAGATTGAGCAAAAAGCATTTAACAAAAAAGAATCGAATTTATCTCAGCTTTAAAACGGTGTCCATTTTAGCTAACTGTAATATAAGAATATTTCTCAAAAAACGGGATTTAAAATTCAAGAATGCGATTACGCCTCCTGGCGGCCATTCTAGAAACTTAAAAATAATTTCCAGCATTTTCTTTTTGCCGCTTTAATCATAAATTTTTTTACCCCAAGTCTTTACGACAATTACTTTTCGAGATAGGGCCGAGTGCCCTTCTTAATTGGCCACCCGGTACATAATACAAGCAGTTAAAAAATATTCATTAGGAAAGGAAAGATCATGGTAACTTAGTTAAAATGGACAACTTAATTCCACAAAAATAAGAAGTAATGTCTTCTTAAATAACAAAATAATCGAAACGCACATTATTTTTGTTACTACAAATTTATTATTAATTACCCACACATAACCTTCAATCACTGATCGCAAACGCAGTTGTTATTGTTTTAGTTGATATTACTTGATTTAATATTTTAATATAATCATAATTACTGACAAATTAGTTTGAAATATCTTAATCCAAAGCATGAGGGCTGCTCCGTTAATTGTTTGTAACGGGCCATGAATGCAAAAATTGAAAACCCATTGTTTTGACAGTTTCTAGTTGTAACCTTGAGAGATTGATATTACAATGTAGAGAGAAACATTTTCGATATTATAAGTTGTTTGTGCCCACCAGATATTATGGAAGTGCCGCAAAATGCTTTTCAGGCAATGATTTTTTACAATTATAAAAAAATCTGTAAAAGGCTTTACCCAGAACTTTACTCGTCGACATTGTTACACTAAATAATTTTAAAAATTAAATTAAGTTAGGAGTAAAAATATCTTCACGCTTCTAATAAAGTAAATACATTTTCAAATTAAAAAAAACGTTACCGGAGGTCGAATTCGAACGGCAGGCGAACCGCGTATGTAGTCCCAACGTTTGTGGGATATTGCATGGAAACGGGCTATTTCTACCTGAGCTACAGAGTACCGACCCTTCGAATTCCTGCGTTGCAGCTATATTAAGTAAGGCACTAATTTGTTGTTCCTTTTTGTATAGTACAACATTTATTCTGTATTTATTGGAGCCCATTTTTGGTAAGAATAAAGCCTGCGCTATGTACAAATTATTACTTGTATTTATTGCCAAGTTTAATAAAAAAAAACAAAATTTAATTTTTTAAGATGCTCACCCTGTATATATTTGCCTGAAATTTTCTCGATTTCATTTCAGGAAGCTATATATATAATGCGTATCTATGGAAAATATGGTCTTTCTCCGACAAGTAGTTTTTGAGTTATACCGCGAACAGACAGCCAGACAGACAGACAGACGCAATTGAGAAAACCTGTTTTTCGTCATCTAGGGACCGTGAAACGTGAAGAAATCTGAAGTTGTTTTTTTTTCGTGATTTACAATACTTCATTCGTCTTTTTGACGAGGGACGTAAAAAGTATGACATAAAATGGCCAATCACCCAAAATTTAGTGGCAGTTTCCATGGTGTACGATAGAAGATGAACCGAGATTGGTATACAGCAGTTTGTCTTCCTCAAATCTTTGAAAAATTATATAATGGTTGCCGAAAATTTGGATTGGGTGGCATCTTGTACACCACGATTATGCAACTCCGCATACAACATACAGCCGCAACAACTTTAAATTTCTTACAGGAGTCCAGTTGGTCACTCATTCTCCATACCAGGGTGGATCGCATTTTTTTTAACTGGACGGCATAGTTCGACTTTTAATCGTGCCCCTTTAGCCTCAAAAACCCTTGCTGTGCTACAAGACGTACCAACTTTTCATTAAAGTGCGGCCCTTCGCTTGATTCGGAAACTGAAGATGAAAATTGACTTTGTAATGAAAAGATCTTAAGATTCCGAATTAACACAGAACTCGCGACGAGGAGGTGGCCACACGTTGAATTCCACTCACCCACCCTCTTCCTCTTTCAGATGAACTTCTGAATTCTGATTGTCTTTCCCTTTATAATACTCAGCCTTATTTTCGAAACTCTGCAACATTTTTCCTGGCTTCAAGATTGGCTATTATGTAACCGTCACGTAACTCAATGCGCGGCCACCTCCCTGTGACGAGATCTGGGTTAATTTGGAACTCTAAGTTACTTTTATTTTTAAATTACACAGTCAATTTTCATCTTCGGGTACCGAATTAAGAAAAGAGCTGCACTTTAACACAAAGTTGATATGTCTTCTAGCCCTGCAAACATTTTTGAGTCGAAAGTGGCGTAGTTATATAATTCAAAGTATTCCGTCCAGTTTTTACTTCCCTCGTCTGAAAGACGAAGGAGGTATTGTAATCACGAAAAAATCACCTTCCGAGACTTCTTCTGATTTTCACGTTTCAAAGTCCCTAGGTGACGAAAAAGAGGTTTTCTTAATTCCATCTGTCTGTCTGTCTGTTGGCAGTATAGCTCAAAAACTATTTATCGGATGAAGACGATATTTTGCATACATATTATATATCTACCTCGCATGAAAGCGGTACAATTTCATTCAAATATATACAGGGTGAGCACCTTAAAAAAATATTTTGTTTATTTTGGGTTAATTTTGAAATAGAAGGAAGTAATAACTTTCACATAGGTCAGGCTTTACATTTTCCGAAACTAAGACTCAAACCGATACAGGATAATGTCACAAAAGAGTAAAAACGTTTCAACAATAAGACCCCTCTGTTCAAGAGAGGCGCGCGCCGCACTTATTTCTACAAGGCTTGATGGCGCAGTTGGAGGTTCGATGCAGTTATATCCACGGCGGAGATGCGGTTACTACCGCTATGTAAGTGCGGCGGGTTCAAACCCCAGCGGGATACGTTTTTTTTTAATTTGCAAATTGATCTAATTCGGGCGAGGGAAGTTCTGGCTAAAGCCTTTTACAGATTTTTTCCTGTGTTATAGAGAGCACTTAGCTTAATTTAGAAACTACCTTGGACGCCTTTTATTATTTAACAAAATCGCCCCTTTAGGGGTATAATTTTCTACATCGGCAAGAGAACTTTTTTTCACTACCCCAAAAAAAAAATTTTTTTGCCGTTTTCGGCCTGTTCTATTCCAGACATTATCCCCACTGATTTCTTTTTGTTTCCAAAGATTAAAACAGCATATGCGGTAAGAGATTGCCTGAAGTAAATGTGGCGGTACACTAAATAAAACTGATTTTATTTATTACAAACACGACTGATAGTTTTCCTTAATCACAACTAAATATGAGCTATTTGCCTAGCCAATAGTATCATTGCACCACAGCATTGTATCTATTTGTCATTTGATCCTTATAAAAAGTAAATGAATTTATTGCTAACTTATCAGGTTAGTTAGAAAAATTAAAAATAATATTTCACAGAATGTTATTTATCATTGATCACCTCTCTTCACAAATATAAGGTCGATTAGTAACTCAGAGATACTAGACTATAATGTACTGGCTTACATTTTTAACAATGATAATTATAAAAACAACACGTTCATAATTTAAATAAATAAAAATATAAGAAATCTATAAAATATAGCATAATTAGTAATAAATTTTAAATGCAAAGTACTGCTTTTAAATGAATTATATATGAAATGAAGAGCTATGAAGTCGGTACTATAATACGAAACTTTAATCTACTATGTAATTGAACCTTTGTTTCCATCTCTTCAAATCATACAGTCTTCGTGCATAGAAATTGTAAGCAGCACCTTATATCTAAAAAACACAGGTTTCAATAGCACGCCATTGACTTTTTTAAACTTTTGGTGGACAAGTATGTGTAAATTAGTGTACCATCTAGTCTTGTTACGTTAATTGCCAATGTTGAATGGTCCCCCAGCTCGGTACCAACCCAACTGACTGCAGAAAAAGTCCTGCACAGATTAAAAATCGAGGACTTACTTACTGCAAGCCAGGCACACTATCGATTGCGCCATCGAGGCAGTTTGCCATTGATCTTATCAAAAATTGAAATTCTTTATTCTATATTTACTAATGTTTATTTGTGAACAATCTTGTGATTTTTATTGAAGAACAAATTCTGTTTGAAATGTTCCAATAAACAGAAAAAATAGCAGATTATATTTTTTCCACATTCAAAATGATTTACAAAGTGACATTACTGTTTTCTGATGTTCAACAGCAATGTCTGTTACTCTATACAAATTATATAAGTGGATTATTGATGATCAATCAATTCAAGTGCCTACAAACACACTGTGTGAATACAGCACAACTTAAGCTACTCAATTTAAAGGGCACTTGTACAGCCATGTTTATAAACAATGTCCCCGACTCAGAAAAACAATTTATTTACTACAATAATTTGATTTTTATGTGCAAAATTAAAAAGTTATGCTAAGGTTACTAATGTTCGATTCTAAACAGCTGCAAACTTAAATGTCGTAATATGATTATAGATATCTTACTTCTTAGACAGTTAGTTGGCACATTATTTTATTTGTGACTGTATAGACTGTATGCACAAGGTGAGCGAAACTCGACGTCTCAGCTCTATTATAAGAAAAGGAAAAACGATAGAAAAAATCTCAAAAGAGGTTCTTAAATGGGATTGAGTAAGGTCCATTTTAAGCCATAATTGCATATTTTTCCATATTTGAAAACTGAAGTAATGACGTCATCAAATTTGTTTTTCCCAAAGATACCTATATTTTGGCATATTTAAAAAGAGATAATTTTTCTGAACACATTTTGTGATGAAAGAAATTTGCTACCTTCTTCCGTTCGCAATTGTCACAATTTAAACAAGTAGCCTTTGGAAACAAATAGCAAAGTTGCATCTGTCAATAATTAAACTAATGGTTGACAAATATTGTTTTGTTGTCAACTGACTTTGAAAAATGTTCACGCACAACCAAAAAGTCGACAGGTTATTAGTTTAGAAGAGCAGTTCACTTATACGCCCAGAGATACCTCGAACGTGCTATGCCAATTGACAGATGCGACTTTGCTATTTGTTTCCAAAGGCTACTTGTTTAAATCGTGACAATTGCGAATTTTTGATAATACTTTTTTATTACAAATTTGTTTATAATTTTCGAACGAAAGAAGATAGAAAAATTTTTTCTTCACAAAATGTGTTCAAAAATATTTGCTCTTTTTAAATATACCAAAATATAGGTATGTTTCTGGGAAAAACAAATTCGATGACGTCATTACTTCAGTTTCTAAATATGAAAAAATATGATAATTTGGCTTAAAATGGACCTTACTCAATCCCATTTAAGAACCTCTTTTCAGATTTTTTCTATCGTTTTTCCTTTTCTTATAATAGAGCTGAGACGTCGAGTTTCGCTCACCCTGTACAATCTATTTTAAGCAAACTTATATCACCAAACGACCTTGAAATAACAAGCACAATAACACTAAAATAGTAAATTTACTATTTATAGTGCAGAAGTTTAATTGGCTACCTACGATATAAAACTGAAGTATTCTTCTGTTCCTCTATACATTTAAAATATTTATTACTTCTCAGGTACCTCGTCACATTTTCAAATCATTTCGTTGCCGTCAATTAAACAAGGTAATAGTTGTCGAACAGGAGTTTCCTCGGCATCAAGGCAACTTATTCACAACACTTACATTCATATTAAATTTAAGATATACAGGATGGCATTTATATTTATAATTAAAAAACAGTGTGTGGTATAGTCTGAATATTTTCTTAATCATAAACACAATTAACTCACAAATAAGAATTGCCTCAACTATTTTTAAAAAATTGAGCAACTATTATAATTATTATTTCAGATTTGTCATATATGCGAAGCAAAAGATCACATTAGTTAATTATGCAAGTAACAAGTATGATAGTGGATTCGATTCACGCTGGCTGCCATATGAACCTGTGGCATTTTTGGCTTCAGAGTACAGTCAGCCCTTGAAATTGAGTACAAAGGTGCATAACCTGCGGTTATAAGAAATGAGTGAAGCCTAATCTAGACACATTACCACTGCTCAATGCCAAACGATTCTAGATTAGCTACATCTCTAATTCCCTAGGGCGTATTAACGCTAGTAAAGAGTACTATTATCATCATTTATAATATCCTTTATCTAATAGACGTGTCTGTCCGGGACGCTGTTTTGTCTGTCTGGGACGCTGTTTCAGCAGCCAAACCGTAAGAGGTAGAAAAAAAAGTTATGAAAGTTATATGTTTGGAATGGTCATGTCACGTCAGGAACCGAATTTCAGTCTCTAACACTAATTATTATCTTAATTATCCTAATCCTAACTTTTTAGGTTAGATTCTAGGCAAATTTTATCAAGGCGAACGCGACTGGTAGTTTGCTACCAACAATGACGTCATATAGGTATGCGTGGTGAATACGCGTTCTATTTGCAAAACGGTCTTTTTTGTTTTATTAAATGAGACATTTGTCTCACTGGGCTGCTAGTTTTTATATTAATACAATATAATATGTTAATTACTTTATCTTCATTGGTGTTGTTATAAACTCTTAACCAAATTAATGTTAGTATTGTTAAGAGCCTCCTTACCGCACTCTTTTTCTAAAGGAAAATGCATTGAACCAGAATTTATTGTTGAAGATAAAATATTGAACAATACACGTTTGCTTATGGCACTTAACGAGATTTGTTTGATTGCCGCAAAACTCGGTTCACCGCCTCGTTTTGGCAATCAAACTCGTGTCGTTAAGATGCTGATAACCAAACTTGTATCGTTAATATCTATAAATATACAGGTACTCTAACATCACTGTTCAAAACGAGAAAATATGGAGGACGAAGGTAGACGATGTGATTGGTAGAATTGTAAGCTTAAAATGGAGGTGGGTGGGACATGTGGCTTCACAAGAAAACATGGGCTAAAAACGTCGTGCAATGGCGACCAAGAGAACAAAAGAGAAGCGCAGGAAGACCACACAGGACACTGGTTAGACGATGTAAAAGAAAGAGTAGGAAGAAACTGGCACCAGTTGGTTAAATTTGAAAGGACTGGAAAATTCAAGAGGAATATTCACAAGTAGATGCGAAAAGGTTGTTAAAAAGGAAGAGGATATCAACGTATTCTAAGTAACAGGTACTCCATTATTATGTGGACAATATATGAGCTAGATTTAGTAGTTAAACAAATTCTGATACAGGGTGACCAACTGCACTTGCAGAACTTGCAGGGATACACACTCTTCTCATTGTGAAGTAGTATTAAGTGACTATCAAATGCGATTTAGTTCAATTTTTTAAGTAACGTGTGTAGCTCTTGGTTTGTTTCTAAACATGGACGTTTCATTACAAGATCCACGCTAGCAGAATATACATGGTATCAGCTACACCATGCACTCTTTAGTATGTATATTACAAGGCAACATTGTTGTTAAATTATAGGGTCCGGCAACGATGCGGGGTTGGAAGATATTTCTAAAACTATGAGAGTTACATAAATATTGTGTATATAAAAGTTGTAGGTACAAAGGTGTTGCACAATACTAAAATATGTTTTGATTATACAGGGTGGCTCAAAAAGTGTGGCGAATCAAACTTACTTTTTTTTTAATAGAATGCCCTATACTTAGGTATGTAGCTTGAAAGTTTTGCATTGAAATACTAATAATTTTCATATGAAGTTGTATAGGTCTAACGTCAATTGTTTTGGAGATATTAACGATTTTATGCAAAAAATGGTGAACTTCAGGCGGCTGCAGTAAGCAACAGAAAACAATTGAATGAAGAAAAACGTTGCCAAAAAATTATGTTTTTTGTGACTACCTTTCGAGTGTAAAATGGTGGATCTGGGTATTAATATTATATGGGATGCTCAACATTTGCAAATTTAATCATTTCAATTGTTTTCAAATGGAACACCCTGTATATTTTTTGTATTTTCGAAAAGCCTTTTTAATGAGCTTTCTTTTGATATGTTACTTCATACCTGTAACTTTACCTGTTTTTGAGATATGCGTGTTTGAACATAAAAAACAATTTAAGCCGCTTAAGATGGTTTATTTCAAGCAATAACAAACAAACGCCGTTAAAATAACGATTTAAACACTTGAGCTCTCCAAACAAAAGATATCACACGGATCTGAATATTCCATGGTTCAAGGAAATGATCACAAAATTCGCAATCAGTTATGTAGATAGACTATCACACCACCCTACTGCCTTAATGATCGATTTGTTAAACAATGAACATGTTGTTAGAGTTAGTTAGAAGGTTACACAGACAAAAAACACTAGATCTTGTAGATTCCGGATAACACCGCTAGGTGACATCTGCTCAAGTCATATTCAAATGTTATTATATTTGTGTCAGCCCTAAGGGCTAGTTGTAAATATTGCATTGTAAATAAAATAACAACAAAAATCAACAAAATACTTACTAATAGCAGCAGAATCCGAATAATGCTAGACTGTCAAAAAATTAAGTATGCAGAAGCTGTTTATCTCAAAAAAATTGTATCCTTTGAAAACAAAGACATAGGGTTACCAACACTGAGTCGATGCTGGCCCGAAGATAATAATTTTTGGGGAAGAAAAAAGGGAGATAAAATTAATAAAAAGTGCAAGGTGAAATAGTTTTTTACATTCTAAAGATATAATTCCTAAAATAATTTTATATATTTTTAAATAGTATATGAAATATGGAATTTCTTTACCCCTCGGAGGATACATTAAATTTGAACAAGACGGCTTAATATTTAAATAATTATTTGCCCATTTTATCCCGTACCTAGCTTAGTGAACTTGAAACTCTCTTAATATCTCAGTTAGTCGCTTATGCAAGATTACTATCGGTCAAAACCGAAATCTGGTTCCCCCTTTTAATGTTGGTTGGACGGAAACCTAACTTTAAACAATGCACAAAAATCCGAATTGTTTACATCATCTATTGACAGGGAGGTGATCCATCATGCTGATAGTGGAGGTGTCTTAATGAGAAGCAATAAAACGCAGTAGTCTTCTCCACGTACATTTATTAAAAAGGCGACATGTTTCGAAGCCAAACTGGCTTCATCTTCAGGCCAAAATGATCATTGGTTATAAAACAGGTAAAACCACGTGTTCCGAATTATAGGTTAAATTGAGGTTAAGCGCTGAAGGCGAGGTAGTAATAAAAATTCACAAAGAACACCACATTGGAGAAGAAAATTAATTCAATAGCCAGTAAACTACGTTATAAAGATCGTTGTACTGGTTATTACATCAAATTTAACAAATTAAAAAACGGCAAGTAAAATAGCAACCATTCTCTGACGGAGAAGGCACTAGAATCTAGTGCCTTCTCCAATGATCATTTTGGCCTGAAGATGAAGCCAGTTTGGCTTCGAAACATGTCGCCTTTTTAATAAATGTACGTGGAGAAGACTACTGCGTTTTATTGCTTCTCATCATCTATTGACTTCAAAACACATATAAAAACAAAAAAAACAAAAAACACGCATAAAATACAAAAGAAATAAAAGGAAATTGAATTGAGTTCTGAAACAATCTACGTGCGATATAGATTGAGGCTACTCATAAGCGTGTTGCAAACATTCATAAACAGCATAAAATATCACCAAAAATAACGATGAAATAATTATCTTTTAAAAGAACGCAAATATCAAAATTACCTAAAGCTGATTCACATTTGAGTCGCTGATAAAATACATTCCTGTGCATTTGCAAAAGCTTGCACTTAAACGCAACCTTATTCCACTCTGCAAACGTTTTACCTGAAACTGATTACTAAATACCCTTGAAAACGGCACGTCTTAATTGCATCACCCGCTCCTGGCGGACAGTATGCTGGAAACCACTGATCACGTACAGGCCTTGTAAGGGCAGTTGAATTGGCGTCTCTGAAAATTGACGCTTTAAATAAGCCTTTGGTGTACTTACATGTACACTCAGAAAATGCGTTTGCGGAATTTGCAAATACTGGTTCCCTGCACTTTAACTCTGTTTGCAGCAAACTCTTTTAGGCCCCTTTAAATTAACTTATATCTCCAATATAATATTAAACACAGAAAATACAATTTGGCTTCTACATTTAAGCATAAAAATAACCATTAGCGGTAAGGGATCCAGCTGGCCCGTTACACATTGTCGGTCTTTGTATATCATAGGAATTAAAGAAGAAAACTATTTTTTATATTCCATAAAAGATACGTTCAAAACCCATCTTAAAAGTTAAGTAAACTATTAAGAACTACATTTTTCTGAAAAAATGTAAGATACATATTTTCTAAAATTATATTTTCTCTTTGACCAATGACTTCTGCTCTGAAGCTTTCAAATAGGAGTAATGTATGTAGTTCAACCCGAAGAATTTTATTGAAAACCCGAAGCCCGAAGAAGGATTGCCAAACCCGAAGTCTTCGGGTTAAAATGACAGTGTTGGCAACCCTACAAAGAGAGTAAGAAAAAATTCAAAAATGCAAAAATGCATTACTCTGGTGCCTAAAAACGATCTCGAAGAGCAATATGTTAAACTAAAGAAGTCGAATGTTTAACCAGTGAGTAATTGCAACCTTAAGCTATAGTGCAGACATGGACAATAAATGATAGTGAATTTAAAAAACTACCAATCACTCAAAAAATGTTGAGGAACATACTTAAAATAAAACTTAATGATGCAAAAGTTGCTGATATGAGAAAAGGATCTTAAACGGAAGACCCACAAATGAAAAAAACGTCAATCAAAAGCTTGTTGCAAAGACAAAATTATAGCCATTGCTAGAGAGCACTAGCTGAGAACAGCACTGGATAGGGAAAAGTTGAAAAATCACAAGGAGGCCCTTGTCCAGTACTAGGATTTTATACGAGCACGTATATGGAAAACGATAAAAAATATTAAACTTTGCGGTTAGATTTGCCTTGGCATACGATTCATGGAAAAAATTCATAAATAGGTATTCTTGTTTATCAAAAACATTTAAAGTGAGTGACAGTGGGGTGAACCAGTATGGCCCCCTTGCATTTATTTTTAGAGGGCCTTTTTATTCTCCAACAACCATGCAGCACTATGTATGCAGTATGTTCAACTGTGTCAACTGCTAGCAATTAGAAAGACATTAAATCAGAATTTTTTTATTTAGTAACTCTTAGTCACCTTAATGCTAAAATTTTCAGTCACTCATAATAGCACCATAAGCCTATAATTTTATAAAATTTATATTAACTTTCAACATAAAATCAGCATGGTATTCTTAATTCAATGAGTAGAAATATTTAATACTTGAATAATTACATGAAGTTCAATTAATTACAGGTACAGGTATACAGTAAACTAGCGATCTGTAGAAATAGCAGCAGGACACTGGCAAGAAGGTATATGTACGGACACTGGCCGCCCCCTTCCATTTTGAAAGCTATTGAGCCAATAATATTTTATCGGTCTGTGAAACTATGCGTCACCACTGAAAGGTTAATGTCATAACAGTGCAGCCATGTGTTGCCTTAAAACGTGTTGCAGTCCCAAGTAGCAAGTATGATTTTTTAAAACAAAATATATCATAATTAGCTTACCTGACATGGTTCACATAAACAAATTCAAGGTACCAGAAAAGCAATTAAGACAATGGCACAGGTAGCAAAACTACGTGTAGTTCAACAATTATAAGAAAAGTCATTTGCAAAGTGTCGGAATTGTCTGAACTGTCAGAATTATGTCAGTCAATAGTAGTATATAATGTGTTAAAACGGAAGAAATGAAACTGGGATGGAGCATCTGACATAATTGCCGACCTTCCTCACTGAATTAATAAATGCTTACAGTTAAATAGCCTACGCAAGCAAGATAAGTTGTTCATATAAAATGTAGATTTCTTCAATAAAAATTATTTGCTTAACGTACAGTGAGGAGCAAAAACATCAGAGTCGGTTCGAGAGTAAACTACCTTTATTTTTAAGATAGGGTAAAACTTGATAAGAAAAAGCTACCAAGAATATAAAGACAAATCCAAGTATGAAATCACTTATGTCATACATTTCTTTGCAATTTTTTTAGCCCTCACATAATAGTGGAGGTAATGTTTAACAGAAAACTTTTAAATATTTCAAACTGTACCGTAAGCAAGTTCAATAAGTCTATTTTTCAAACAACTACTATAGCTTGAGCATATTTATTTCGGTATAAATTTATTTTTCTACAACAGTCGAAGAAGGGTGACATTCACCCATCGCTAGCAATATGCAAAGTTTTCCTTTTTTTAACATAGTCACTAAAATATCTTGAAGCGTCACCACGCATTTTAATTTCGTGCTCCGAGTTATAGTGAAATCTTCCATTAATTACGGGATTACTTACTCATAATCTATATTCAGCAATACCCTTAATACCTGAAGTAGAAGGAGACGCCAGATCAACGACCCAGACTCACGCAACCAGTGACAGCGTATATTCAGTGTTATGTTCCGTTATTTTTTATTTTATTATTACTATTATTGTTATTACTATTTTAAGGATTGTTGAAAAGATCCAGGCGGTTTTGTAGCTAAATATAATCCTGCTACTTTTATCCGGGATTATTTTAGATTAACACTGACGATGTGTAATAATGTATTTCAAGCACTAGGGTGCAAAACAATATTCACGATAGCCTTTTTTGGAGATTCTATAAAAATAGTTTGTATTTCATGGGCGAAATCAGTGGTTTTTAGCGCATTTGTATAACTTTTTGCCTGCAAAATGCTAATTTCATGCACTTAATAATACAAAAATAACTATGATTAGTTAAGAAAGGTTTTCTTGTTGCAATATGGTATTCACCCCATTCCAGAAATCAAAATGACTAACACGATGGCAGTGGTAATTTACCAATAGCACAAACCAACGTGGTGGCGTTTGAGGTAACAACACCACTATACTTGGCGCAGCGAACAAATAGAGTGGCTTATGCAACCCAAATGACATATTACAAAGTTGACTGGATCAGTATTTTAATAAGAATTACTAAAGAATTAGAGATGGCGGCCCTTATCATTAGACCTGATTGCAACTGATATTATAGTAGTTTGTATACCAAGGCAATGAAGTTTAACTTTTTATCACGAATGTGGATTTAGCTGCAGAGCCCTGTAGGGCCAAGATAAATAAACGCATGAGGGATAAAAAAGTGCTTCAGTGCCAAGGAGTACATTGTGTTTTATTTGAAATCGAGAAATCATTAAATTACAGCATTTTAACCAACATTTGTAGGTTATGTTAACGTAAGTTGACGTTTATCTGTCGCCTCGCCACCTACAAAAAAGTCATAAAACAATGGATTACTTTAATGCCGATTTCTCGTATTTTAATGATGATTTGGAGGTACCTTAATGCCGATTTCAAATAAAGTAATATGTTAAATTTGACTTTTCAATTAAATTTTAAAAATTATAATAGGAAATTAATTAAAGTCAAGTTTTTGTTAAATTTGCATGATTAATATTATGAATGACCTGGGCTGCGGTAGGAAGACTTGGATATATCCTAAAAAACCGAGATATTCCAATAAATTTAAAAAGAAAAGTCTTTAACACATGCATACTTCCCGTAATGACCTACGGAATGGAGACAACAACTCTAACCATTAAATCAGCAAACAAACTGAGAACTACTCAAAGAGCAATAGAAAGAATTATGCTCGGCGTAAGCCTTAGAGACCGCATACACAACGAGGAAATTAGAAGAAAAACTAACGTGGAAGATGTCATCAAAAGCATAGCTACCGCGAAGTGGAGATGGGCAGGTCACATAGAGCGACAGAATGAAGACAGATGGACAAATAGAATCGTACAATGGAGACCCAGACTAACGAAGAGAAGCGTTGGCAGACCGCAAAACAGGTGGATCGACGATATTAAAAAGAAAGTGAGAAAAAACTGGCAGCAACTGGCCCTAGACAGGCACAAGTGGAGACAAGAAGGGGAGGCCTATGTCCAGGAGTGGACGCAGAAAGGCTGCTGAAGAAGAAGAAGAATATTATAATAAATAAAAATCATTAAGTCGTATATAGTTTAATATTTAAAAAAAGACGTTTCACACAATGCGCACGTAATGCATTTATAATTCGTAAACTGATGAAGCCAATTTTAATTGTGTGAAACGTCTTTTTTAAAATATTAAACTATTTACGACTTAATGATTTTTATTTATTATAATATTAATCATGCAAATTTAACAAAAACTTGACTTTAATTAATCTCCTATTATAATTTTTAAGATTTCAAATAAAATATTTTTTTACGGTTGTGGTACAAATAGACACTTCGACCAACTTAAAAAGCATGACATTTGTGCACTTGTAATATGTACGAAATAATGAGATTTAGCAAGCGCTATACCTCATGCCTACAGTGATTTAAAAAAAAGTTAATTGCAGTGAGCCATGACGAAAAGTAAATCGTCTCCAGTCAGCTTTAGGTAGGTGCTGGCATTTGAAATAAGTGCATGAAATTAGCATTTTGCAGACAAAAAGTTATATAAATGTGCTAAAAACCACTGATTTCACCCATGAAATAAAAACTATTTTTTATAGAACCTCCAAAAAACACTATCATCAAGGTTATGTCAAAAATTGAGCATGACTAGGGTGACCACCTCTCAGAGTTTCACCCTGAGTCTCAGGGTTTCAACGCCAAATCTCCGCACTCCGGGTTTTGTTATAATTTCTCCGGGCTGCTGTTTGCTGGTGATAGAATTTTTAATCATAACCCTCACATAATTTTGTAACTACACAAACCATATCATGGTATATTGTTTTTTCCAAACTCAAATCTGTCAGCTACATAAATTAAACTGCGCTTGCCATTCCAAACATCGATTATGAATAAAATGCTGAACGTAACCCTCTTGATTCTACCTTATCTAATGCCAACCTTTCTCAACCAAATTATAGTTACTGCTACTCATATCACGCGCATTTATTAGTGTAAAATACTGACTTTATCTTGCAATAAATAAAATATTAATTCTGTGTTCATTTTGATTTTTTTTTTATAGTGTTTATCAACCAGAATTGCTGTGGGCAGTAAACCATTGCAATATACTTAACGTTTAATGCAAGGGATGCTCTAAAGAGCACATTATTCATACCAAGATATACTTTTAAGTTTAAAGTAAGATTTTGGACATTTCTAGTGTGATTTTTGACAAATGTTACATTGGCAGCATTATAGAGCTGACCTAACAAAAAATTGTAGATTTGTTGTATCTTCCAGTTCCTTATTAATAATATAAACATGCAGTTCTATAGATCCAGAACGCTATTAATTTAGTTGCAGTAAGTACGTTTAATAAGACTCTTTTATATTTGAAATTTTAACCTAAGAAATAAAAAGGTGGGATGTACATAATATGGTATAGTTATAACATTTCTTATTACGATAAAAATGATTATATTCCTATTTAAATAATATTTGTAAAATTTTCTATTGTAAAATATTAAATGTACCTATTTGAATTCTTATAACTTAAAAAAATTAATCGTTGTACTTGTAAATAGATATGTTGGTTTTACATTAGTACAAGATAAGATCTCGTTCGGTAAACATCAATATAAATACAGTTTGCTTATTTAATACGCCGTCTAATTAGTGTAAATATATTTGAATTTATCTATTCCGATCTTTGTTATTCTATCAACGGCTACTTGTGCTCATCAGAATTTATGACCTGTATCTTGACTAAATTTATAATAATTTAAAAAATTTATTTCAAAATAAATAAACTTATTTTTTTGAGGTTTGATGTTTAAACCATTCTGCTATTAACATGTATTTTTTTATGTTCACTTATGACAGCTTTCACGATAACATGAAAAATTAAAGGTAAAGATTCAATGTTTAGCATATCTAATTATTCAAATTGTACTATAGCTTTAGCGTTAATCAATATCTTGTACGTCCACTTTTAAGTACAAGCTTTGTAGACTGACCTGGACACGTAAGTGGCTTAGCAACCAGTGACCTCGTATGTTTTACCACTATATGTGCGTTGCTCAGATAATAATTTTCATTTACGAAGTCGATGGTAAAAAAGTTTTGGTGTATTTTCTTTATCCTTAGTATATACAGAGTGGCTAGGAAACCCCGGCCACTTTTTCAACTATTAACACCAGCTGTCGCTGTTTTTTACGATGTTTAGGTAGGTATTTAATAATAAATTAAAATCAGCTATGCTGCTTTCCACTGTCAATTTCAAAATTAAATTCTACTGTCAAACTGACAGCGAAGCGGATATTAATACAAATCTCCAACAACGTATTGCTATTGTGAAATGGTTTTATCAAGAGCAGATGGGTCATTCTACCAGAATGCGTTGTTTCCAGTATTTTAATTTAATTTTTCTTTACCTAAGCGCCATCTATTGACCGCCGCATGAAAAGTGGCCGAGGTTTTCCTAGCCGCTCAGTATAGGAATAAAGCGCATTAGTATACCAAGTACTGACATGAATGGCGATTACAAAAAATTAATAATAAACCACCGGGAGAAGCACAACTATCGTCATATTGCTAACACTCTTGTGACAATGGCAGAAATAAATATATATTTATACAAATTATTTTATAGTTGTGTTTTTATGTGTGTTCTGTGCTTTAATACTGTCTTATCACACATTGTAAAATACTGCTAGTCAGCTTTAATGTAAACTGTAACAAAATTAAGCGAGTAGTGCCACCTAGCAGACAAATAATCATAACCAACGTTTTTCGCATTTTTGCATTAAAAATTTTCTTTGAAGTCTATTACCATTTATAATAATATTAACCTTTTAATTCTGATCATAATCTCTATGGATTCTATCGTTTTGCAAAACTTATCAATAAAAACTGTACTTGGGTATGCAATATCATTGTGTGTATGAGAACTATTTTAAAAATGATGCAAACATTACATCAAACCTCTATTATGCTAATTCCACTATCAGAAAAAGTAGGAGTTCAAATGTAAAAATATTCATGAACCTACATCTATAAGCAACGTAAGTTTGGTAAATGTCAACCTACACTACTAAGATAATAATTAAAACAAATACATGACAAACAATAGTGTTCGAAGTACATATTTACAGTGATTATTGAAAGTACTGCTAAAGTAGTAGACGTACTAAACATACCCAAAAAAAAATGTCGGCTGTTTCAAATACTATACGATTTCATATAATTCGAAACGTTAAATCCTACCTGTAAATTCTGTTGCCCTTCCAAATCCTTATTTTTGTTCTTCGAAGAGGTGTCATCGTCGTCTGCAAAGAACATACAAATAATAATATCGACACTAAAAGACCTATTCTTATGGCTAAATTACTGGCCAGAAACCTTGTACTATCCCGATACCTTATCAATTCATTTACCTGCGGATTTTATTATTAGAAACAAAGTGAGAACGTAAACAAAATAACAATTACAAAAAGTGGGGTTATGTTAACAAAAATGCAATAAAATAACATTCTGACATATCGCAACCCGCAATTATGTGCTTACTGTAGGAAGACATAGGGGCCAAAATACCTTTCTCCTCCGCAATTCCTTCAGCCAAAACACCACTTGCAAAACTGGAAAGTTGTCCTTTGATGTTATTCAAACTCTCGTTAAAGTTTAACCACGACATTTCACAGATTTTTGATCACCGATAATTTGAATATGGTAAATTCTAAAGGTGTTACTCTAATTCCAAACAGTTTAGCCTAACATTTACTCTCGAAAATGTAAATAATTATAGCATGCCAACACACCACAATACAATATATCTTTACTATGTTTACACTGACTCAAAAAATATTCAAAGTTGGGAATGACAGATAATGTCAAATTGTAACCTAGTCAGCTTTTATATTTTGAACTCGTTATAATTTGTCTGCAAATAGTATAAGACAAATAAGGACCTCCACTTTTCTTATATACAGATTTATAACATAATCCAAAGATTCAATGTAAACATAATACTAGTAAGTAGTTTTGATATCGGAAAATTAACCTGACTGCTATTCTACAGCTGTGAAATACAGGACCGGACTAGCTAGTAGTTAGCCCCTTCGGCTATGAGATCGTGTTAGCCCCAGGTTCCAGTCCCCAAATAATAAATGATTTACAACCCTCTCGGTCTCTCCTAAGCCTTCAACATATTATTAATCAATCTTGAAATATTTCATATTTTCAAAAGTAGGTTTATACAGGGTGACCAAAAAATGGCGGATTAACTCTACGGTGCGTTACTGAGGGATGCCTAATGTACCCAGGAACATTATTTAAAAAAATCCTTGGGCCGTATTTTTCGAAATATTTCGAAATTAATAAAAATAAATCTGGCAACATTGATACTGCAACAATTTCTCAATCAAAAATGTATCCATAGTAAGTTGTTAATATGTTGGTGGCACTGTAAGTCTATGTCAAATTTGAGGTTAGTAGGTTAGGTTTTGGGTCAGTCTGTGTCAAAATTGACACAAAATCTAACCTGCTAACCTCGAATTTGACATAGACTTACAGTGCCACCAACATATTATTCATACAAAAAATATTTCAATGCCAAGCTTGATTTCGTATATTATTATTGTACAAAGCCTGTTTGCCATATTTAGTAATTGACAAACTCAACAGGAAATCAGTTTTTTAAAATACCTAAATATTGAAAACAATTTAGTTAAATTCCAAGAATATTAAAATAACAGGTATTTTAATAAGTCCCAGATATATTTGACACTATAATTATACACTAGTTATTTAAATTAATGGATTTTATTACCCACCTTTGACCAGAAATATTTCGAAAAATACGGCCCAGGGATTTTTTTTTCATATTTTTCCAGGGTTATTAGGCATCCCCAAGTAACGCACCGTAGAGTTAATCCGCCATTTTTTGGACACCCTGTATAGGCATTTTAAATATTATTTCAGTAAAGCCCAATATTCTTCATTTGGTCTTAATTCTGGGAATTTTAGTAGATTTGCCTCCTTTGGTACAACATCGATGATGTTTTTTTACCACTCCATTATTGTTAATCATAGCATTTTATATGCATTTTAAAATTTTACTATTTATCTTTGAAATAAGGACTGTTACGTGTAATTATACCAATAATAGCCCGTTAAAATAGCATTTTGAATAGGGTCTATCTATACAATTGTCAAAAACAAGAGAATATTCTTTTTTTATATAACCACGAATATTTTTGAAATAGTTGAATTATGCTGTTACAAGTTTTTTGGTAATTTATTATGTTTGATGCACAAAAATCATAAAATAGTGCTATTTTTTCAAAATAAAAAGACACTTTTCCTTAATTTCTGCTTCATATTTCTAAAACTATTGTTATAGAAAAACAATTGTTTCTTATAAATTAAAGCTACGAGAATTATCTATTTTCTCCGTATCTACAATATTTTTGTAATACTTAAAATACCCAAAGTTACAGCCTTTAAAATATTTATTATAAAACCGCACCTTTGTTTAGTAAAACATCAGTCGTTCAAAATAAATAGTAATCTATATTTTTTAAAATAAAATTAACACCATCTGAAAGCTGGTAAAATGTGGGTTCAGAACCTATATGAGTATATTTTGGTAATTTTAGAGTTAATATGGACCTGAATACATACTAAAAAATTTGTAAAGAGCATTACACGGAACCCCCTCCCTTTTTGAAACTAAAAATTTTGAATGAAAAAAAGAATTGTATTTTTCAAGTGTTCGCCCTGTATATGTTGGGTCCAAAATATGCCCTTTTTCTTCAAGGGGCTCACCCTGTATATATTTGACCGAAAGTTTCTCAGTTTCGAGTCAGGTAGACATGTAATCTGTATGCAAAATATCGTCTTCCTCCAACAAATAGTTTTTGAGTTATATCGTCAACAGACAGACAGACGGTTCTTATTCTATAGAATGCTATTTGTGGCAGAATTAACAAAAATTCAAGCGCAAAAGCGTCATAACTTTGCTATTTATCATAAATATATAAGAAAAGCAAACGATTTTAAAGAGAACTTAACAGGCTACAATAATAATCAGAATGTTTCGGAGATAATTAGACATATATGTCTATTTTGCCCCATTTCCAACCCTCTAAAAAAGCATAGAACGGGCATACGTATCGGTAATTCGATTGATATGTTAGATAAGTAATCTAGTTGTAAAAATTGTTATTGATATAAGTCTTTGGCTCCCACTTTTTTCCTCATTATGCCACTTTTAGTTCTATTTTCACTGTACTACTTAAAAGGAAAACTTCATGTTTCACAGGGTTTCTCAGGAACCCCATTAGGGACGACGTGGGACTTTTGGGATATGGTTCTAGGTGTTCCAAAATATTCTCTCAAACGCCAAACTTCTACGGCCTGACCTACAGGGGGGAGAACGGAAGAGGATAACATTCACAAGCAATCGCAATGAGCTGTGATCATATGCACACTCTTTTAGTAAATATTCCAATCGTTTTCAATGATTCTGTATACTTTCTCCTATTTATTTTTAAATTTCATTTGGCCTCCATTTGGCCAGCAATTTCCGGTCGGGGTCCGTAAATATAGCAAGCTTGGAAATATTAGAGTCCCTGTATATAGTATATAGTATACCTTATTATATACAGGGACTCTAGGAAATATAGGTCATCTCAATAGCCGCAATTTTCGTGCCCACTGACAATAAATTCATAGCAAAGCCGTCGCGATTAGATTGCGGAACGTTGCAGCTTGTCAGCTAAATGATTGAGGTTAGACAGTTTCAAAATGCCAGGGTGTGTACCTTTGCATTAAACTAACCGTTTAAAAATGGTTTTCGTTTATATGGCTTTCCCGCTGATCAAAAAAGGGGAGAAAATTTGGTTAAAAATTGCTATAATTTGCTAGTACACTACAAGGTTTAAATTTCCCGCCATTGGGGTAACGTGATTTAGTGACTTTACATTGGGCGCCATTTTTGTGCCCTCTGCATATTGGAAATATAATCTATTCTATCTTAAAAAAAACGATAGGTTGCCATGCTTTTATTTTCTTAAATCAGTGCCTACTAAGAAAACAGTAGTTATATTTTATTTCTTTGTGGTGGCAAACTTTTTCTGGCTAAATCTGAAATGCCGTGTTGCTAATGCTACTAAAACAAAAAGTCAAAAAAATATGTCAACAATAGTATATTATGATACGAGTTTTATAAGAAGCAATTTGCAGCACGCAGGGGTTTAAGGTACGACAAGCGAAGCGAGGAGTGCCCTAAAGGAGTAAGTGCTACAAAGTGTCTTATAAACGAGATATCATACAGTATTTTATCTAGTTTGCCACTTTTTTAAACAAAAATAAAATTTCAAGATCTAGGTAATTTCGCGGCAGTTGGCAACATTCGTGCGGTGCAATAAAGGCGGCTATTGACAGTTCGATATGTACACGGAGCGAAGTACCTATGGTTGCTAACGTTAAAAAATCTGGTGTGATACACTCACACAACTTCCTTTTACAGTGATCTTATAATTAGTCAAAAATTTCATTTTTAATTTTTAACCATTTGTTAAAAATTTTCAAAAATTACAAATTCTACAAAAACGGTACAAAATCGAGTGTTAGTTGAAGAGACAAATTTTCTCTAGAATTTTAAGGTGAATTCAAAAATGTAATAATATACCGGGTGTTTTATTTAAAATAGGAGTTAATAAAAAAAATAGAAAAAAAAAACAAAAGAAACCCACTTTAGAAGTATTCAACTGGAAAATCACCTATCTCACATCAATACACATTAAAAATGTAGCAAAAATGTAAAGTTTAAAAAAAATCGTTAGAGCCGTTTTTGAAAAAATCGAAAAAAACTGAAAAATCACAAGAGTAAACACCTACTTCCGGTTATGCGATTTTCTTCAAAAGCTTGCTGTCTCATCTACATAGTACACAAAACTTATATATGAAGTTTCAACGCCATACCTCTTTTCGTTTTTGAGATATTCTGTTCACAGACACACAGACACACAGACAGACAGACCAATGAAAAAAAATATGTTTTTTGGGTTCAGGGGACTCTGAAACGTGAAGATCCGTTGAAAACTCAATTTCGAATTTTTGGGGTGAATCCAATACTTCCTTTATAGTAAAAGGAAGTAAAAATTAATTACTTACTCCGTTTTTAGTATTGTTATTAATAATAATAATAATAATAATTTATTAAACAATATTAACAATAACAATATCAACAGCATTAATAATTTTAACAATATACAAGCAGACATACAAGAATCCAAATAATGATTAACAGATCAAAACGTAATTTATAAATATTTAGTAAGTCGCATTTAACAAAGTAGTTCATAAATGTACAATTAAACTTAATACAAGCATTTAATTGTTTGATTGTTTAATCTCAAGGATAAATTCAAATCGGGTTTTTTGAAAAACCGTCTTTGCTCTACCATTTCACCTTGATGGTATTATAGCATCACTTTTTGTCTCGAGTATCGTAATAGCCTCAGTACGAACGCAAAGTATATAATAGGTATTTACTATACAAGTGGGATAAAACCATCATTAATATACGTGTGTGTAAGTTACAAACGAGTCAGTAGCACGAGTTATGTAAGCACACAAGTATATTAATGATGCATTATCACACATGTATTGTACAAAATTTTATCTACGACTGCCTAAAATTGAGAAAAGTGCATTAAGAGAAATGTCAGATCTGTCATTTTCAAAAATATTTTAGTAGGCAAATGTCATTATGTCATTCATTTGACACTATTTCAGTTAGGTAATGAAGTCATTACACCACTCAGTTAGGTAATGAAGCCATCACATAACTGAGTGGTGTAATGAGCTTCATTACCTTACGGAAATAGTGTTAAATGAGTGATGTAATGAGTTACTTATCACACTTTAGTAGATAAATGTCATTATGACACTTACCCAATTTCTGAAAAATAAAGTGGTAAAGTAAGTGATAATTATGAAAAAAATAATAAACAGCATACCCAAAGTTGTGTCTTTATTTATAAGTCAAAATCTCTTATTTATTCTATAATTACTAAAAAAACTGGAAGTCTGGAAAGTACTAAAATAACAACAAGAGGAAAAACAGAAAAATGGAATTATTTTTGCTGGAAACAGTAAGAAATTTATTACAATTTACGGGTGGCAGAACAACTTTACATAGAATATTAAAATCAATGGGGTTTAAATACAAAATTGTGAATAATAGCAAAATTCTTTGTAAACAAAAACAACAAATTTCAAAGATACAGTTTTTAAGAAAACCTTTACAACTGTTTTGGTACATATTTAGCGAGTCCGCCTGTATTTCAGTCCCGTTTCGGCATGATATTAGCTTTTATACGATAGCCTTTTCGCATTACGCAAAGATCCTGGCCCGCATGTGGCTCTTGGTTCCGCACGGCAGGTTGACGTTTCGCTCGGCTCTCTATATAGTCGCAGTCGTAAATGGTGATTTCATGACATGCAGGAACGCTCAATTTTCTACTTATTCAAAATTTAGCCCGTGAGAGCGAGTGAGAAAACCTTCCAGAATTTCATTTGAATCATCTGTCGATTTCTCTCGAACAGAGACAGCTGCAGTTAGTATGACGCGTGGCCCTGGCTTCTCATTGGTTACTCCAGCCGTGCGTAACGGCAGCTGGGCTCATGATCGCGTTTTGGTAGCTTCGAGAGACAGACAGTGCTTGGCCAGCTCCGAAATGACGAGTGTTTTGTTGTTGGTGTCCGAACGGGGGCTTGCTGTTTGATTCATTCATCCGTATGAAGGCGGTTTTCGCCTAATTTTGTTAGTCAATGTTTCGACGGGATTAATCGCCGAGTGATCCAAATTAGCGGCTTTGCCCATTTCCATGTTTCGCCAAGGGGGCAGTAACATTACACCTACGCTTGATGCATAGAGGAACATTCCGGATGCCATTGCAGTAGCGGACGACGCCTACAAGTAGCGCCTTCTATTCGTCTTTGAAGCCAAGCCAGTAATAACCACGTAACAACTTTGTGCCGACAAACTGTTGCACCAGCATGTGCATTAATCAATCTTAGCGTTGCATACCGATTCGCTGCGAACAACCACGTTTATTTTGCATTTAAATTCATATACAGTGCCGTACACGGCTTCTCTGCGAGCAGCCACGTTTATTTTGCATCTAAACTCATTTACAGTGCCGTACACGGCTTCTCTGCGAGCAGCTTCTGTTTATTTTGCATTTAAACTCAGATACAGTGCCGCATACGGCTTCTCTGCGAGCCGCCTAGTTTGTTTGGCATTTAAATTCATATACAGTGCCGCATACGGCTTCTAAGGGAACAGCCACTTTTGTTTTGTATTTAAACTCATATACAGTGTGTACACGGCCTCGCTGCGAGACACCTTGTGCGTTTTACAATTAAACTCACATACCCTTGTCTGGTACACCCAAGTGTGAATCTCACACGTGTGTAATATACTTGTCGTAGTTTAGCTAGAACTAATTTTGTCTTGTACGCCTCAGTATGAGTCGTAATTTTTAGGTAAAGCGCTTCCAGCTGGGCGTATCTCATAAGTAGTTAGTACAAATTGTTATACGTGCCGATCACGTCGGTACCATGTAAGCTGTTAGTTGGTCATGTGAAGTGGGCCAATAGATGTATTAACTGTACCGTCTTATAATTTTCCTCTTTGTGTCTGTGCATGTTTGTTCACAGGGTGACTGAGTTACTATGTTACGATCGATGTAAGGTGAGCCAGAACGTGGTTGACGCGCGCTGCAGGTAGGTTGTTGCGTTTGTTACGGCACTGTAGCTTCCAGAAATAGTTATTTGAGTATTTTTCGCCCCGTTTGACCAACAAGGTCCGGTTGAACGTGGGTCTCCTGATTAGAATCTTGTGGCGCCTTATATATACCTAAACACGCTTGCCCTGTGGTGTCTTGTTTTAGGACCTCACCCCCTCCCTGAGCGTATCTGAGCCGTGGCTTTTCTTACGATTTTCAGGGTGAGCGTGTACATTTCCCGGATTTGTCTAGTTATTTGGTACTCACACAGCCGTGAGCATCAATAAGTCAATTTGATACTGTAACAAAATTTTTGTAGATAAACCAACCTAACTGTGAGGGTTTGTGTTGTTACGATTTTCTTACCGAATCTGCATTCGAGCATTAATTCATATCCGAAAATTATTTTTCGTGCATTCCAACGACGCGACGTCCTAATTTTCCCTCGCGTCGCGTTCGGGCAAATTAATACGCGGTTGTTGAAAGCATTAAAAAAAAATCAGGAAATAATCAATGCTCTTATGAGATTATATGTGAAAATTTCTGCAGTTTCAAAATTCATGTAAAAATTACCTGTTTGTGTCCTTCGACGAAACTTTGGATATATCAAAACGGATCTCACATTCGTCGATGAGTACCTATACGATATAGATTTGAAATGCAATCCATCAAAAGTAAAAAGTGAGGATAAGCGGTTTACAATATTACATGCAGGTTGTGAATTGGGGTGGTTGTGATCTATTTTTAGACGCAAAGAGCAACGGTAGAGATTATCACAAAACAATGACAGGAGAGATTTTCAAAAAGTGGGTTGAAGACCAACTTATTCCTGCTTTAGCACAAAAGCACAAAACACAAATTCAGAGGAAATGTGTCGTGGGCAATGCTCCTTACCATTCCATGCTTTTGGATAAGCCACCAACATTTTCCTCTAAAAGAGAGGCCAAATGGAGAGATGGCTAATTGAGAAAACTAATAACGGCAAGGAACAGTATCAACATTTAAAGAAAAAGAAATTTGGGAGATAATGAAACCTTTTCAACAAAACAGCAACAAGATTTACGTAATTGACCAACTGTTAAAAGAACAAAAACATGAAGTTCTTCGTGTACCACGGTAACGAAGGAGTATTATAGCAAGCATATAAACCCTCAATCTTCTTCCCAAAAGCATACTAATAGTTTATGGGTTACGTATTTGTCACAATGTACTAACCAAATGTAGGAAAAAAGTTGTAGTCACTGGGAAAATTTCATAAAGGAAGAATGCGTGCTTGAAATGGGGCATATCTCTTTTGAAAATATTGCGCCTCTTATTATTTTGTTAGAAGATGATTCAGATTCTGATGATGAAAAGGAGTTACATTCTGATCATGGTGAAATAATGGAGGAGGTTCGAATTTAGACGGCTGATGACTCCTTTTCATTCTTTTTCTTCTGTTCCGAGATTGAAGCCGCTTCCACAAGATGTATTTTTTGCCTTAACTATTTGAAATAAAAGCACTCTTGCCCTATAAATTTCTTTTTCTTAAAACGGCAGTAAAATATGGCATTATACTGCTGGATTGATGATGCTAAACTGTCACTTTATTGCCAAGCGGCAGATAATATTATCTGCCGCTGACGAGCGCCAGATAAAGTTATTATCTGCCGCTGACGACTTTATCTGCCGCTCGTCAGCGGCAGATAAAGTTATTATCTGCCGCTGACAACTTTATCTGCCGCTCGTCAGCGGCAGATAATATTATCTGCCGCTGACGAGATCAAGTAATTTTCTTCGAATTTTGTTCACAAAGTTGTAAATAATTTGTTATAAAAACGTTTGAAGAAAAAATACTATATGTTATTCGGAGCAAAAGTATCTTTATGTGGCTCGGCTGTACTTATCTGCCTCGCAAGCTCGGCAGATAACCCGCCCAGCCTCGCCACACAAAATATAACTTTTGCTCCTAATAACATAATATACTATATTAATACTGTTTTAAAACCATTTTACAAAAATGTAGCACATTATGGCAACATCGGGCATTCTGAACCTTCAAAATTACTAACCTAACTTTTCCGCAGTTTTTGTCAATTCATATACAGAGTAGGGTTTCCAAGTCCCGGGACCAAAAGTGTTTTCGGGACTTACGAGCTAAATTTCAGGTCCCGGGACTAGTCCCGAAGATCCCGAAAATGGTCCCGAAAGAGAAAGAGTGTTCAGGTGAGATTTCCGAATGAAATTTCCAAAGAAAAACAAGTGTTTTAAGTTAAATAAAAGTATTTCTGTGCTGATAATTTGCGTTGGGGCTCATCTACAACTTCATTGCTTTCTTCTGGTAGTAAAAATGTCTGTCGCTTTTGCTTTTGTTTGAACTGCAAAGTGCGTGTGTAATCCTTTGGTCAAGCTGCCTCTGATTATGATAATTTTGTAGGAACCCACTTTACATTTCGCCAATTGTTTATCTTCAATATATAAAACTGTTGCCATAGTGACTTCAAATCGTTATTTTTTAAAATGTAGAATGAAGGTAGGTTGCGAATCGGAATTCATTCTAATTGTAACTCGTTAGCAGACAAATAACGAACACACTTAAAACCCGAAAATATAAATTATTCAGCTTCTTCGCACATATCTAAATCCAACAAAAAAAAAACAGACAAATACATAAATAGAAGAAGATATGCAAATGTGGCTGAAACAACACACAGGTTTAATTCTAACCTACCGAAAACAATACCTCTCCTGCGTTACGCAAAACGTAAATAATGCAGAATGTACAAGAGGCATGAGTAATACGCCGCACGCCGGTGAATACCCGTCCTAATTCTCTGATATCGAGTATACGCACGCATGTTGAAATGGTCCCGGGACATCGCCTGGGCTGGCTGTGGTCCCGGGACTCGATTTTTGTGGTAGAATCCCGGGACTGTCCCGGGACCGGAGCCCGGGACTGGAAACCCTAATACAGAGTGATATCTGTCAGATTGTCATAGCCAAGCATCGTTTTTTTTTAAGATGGAATAGATTATACATGGCATGATCGATATTTCCAAGCTTGCTATAGCTACGGACCTTGATCGCCGGTCATCAGGCCGGGCCAGACCGGCTCTGGTGAATTATATCGAAATTTACTACAAAAAAGTGGAGCAGAATGTTTACAGATGGCGCAAGCGCAATTAAGGTCAATTTAATAAAACACGCCATTGCTGGTTTATGTTGGAAAATGTAAAATATTTTTGATAAAAATGAGTTTCTATAATGGGTGTACGAAGTTGTAATCTCGTAGATAACAATCATAGCTTTAACAAATTACAAAATATCCTAACCTAAAATTATGCGCGAAGTAAGTTCGACAGCACTCGATCCCATTAATGACATATTTGTCATTTTTATTATCTATCGTTCAAGATTCCAGTCGTCGAGGACCGACGAGTACAGATAAAATAGCACAAGCGTGAATCAGCAAACGCACAAGTGATCATCTTCTGCAAAGAACGATTGTGTTCCGTTATGAGTGATTTTAAACCCCGATTTTTAAAGCCATCGGACACTTCGAGCTTCCTCGACAGAAACGACACCACTACAGCGGAATTCACGGATTTTGTGTATAACAGACACTTGTCGCACTCAATACAAACCCAGCGACAACGGCTGCCGATCTTTCAAAATCGCAATCACATTTTATACCTCCTCGAAAAATACCAAACCCTTGTGCTTGTTGGAGAGACTGGATGTGGTAAAAGCACCCAAATTCCACAGGTTAGTACCTGAAATTTCCAATAATATTGTTACTGTGTTTATTAGCTCAAATTCTGTTATATTTTCATAATTGCAGATTTGGCTATACCCACCAACTCTCACCAATTAAGATAACGTAGCAATCTGAAATTTAAAAAACATATATTTTCTTATATTTATAGTTTATAGTATGCCAGCTGGTATGTTTATGTAGTAAAGTATTCTACCATTTGTATTTGAAGGAAGCAACTCTAACTTGTATTGTTAAGACTGAAAGCCGTCCACGTTTACCTTAGTCAAAACGTGGCCTAAACTGCAAAAATTTCAATTAATTTTAAGTATTTTTCAGCTAATTTTAAGCATTACTGATCATAGTTGATAGTATAGCAGTTGATTTAAAGGTGGCCTAACATCTGCCTTGTTATTGTTAATAATTTGTAACACAACAGAGAAAATGGTAGGGCCTTCATCACAAATAAGCAAATTACTTTTAGGTCTTCTATTTTTAACTTTATTGTTCTTTATGTGGATGGACTGCAACCTCTACCTCCGCATTCAAAACTATCCAAGGGATCGTGATTTGGGTGATAACTTAACGTCGAGCTACAACGAAGTCAGCTGGTTAGGCTGCGAAATCTCACCCCTGTGCGACGTCACCGTGAAAGCTCTGCTATTAGATCATACCAATCACTACCTCTTTTCTCCTCTCGTTACTATCGTAGATAACATCTTTAAAATTTCCCAAATCGAATGGATAACACCAAATTCTATCAGTTTCTTTCATATTTTCGTCGCCATATTGAGTGCAAAATGCATCTCCAGTGATAGTCTGACTTATAGAAGAATAGGTGTGTTGCTGTTCGAGATTAGAACGTTTCTGGATGATATGGACGGGCATGTTGCACGGGCCCGTAAGCATATCAAAGGGGAACGTTCGGAAATCGGCACCAGTGGCTACTACATTGACGGGCTTTGCGATGGCATCGGTTGTATAGCTTTAATGATCGGCACTTTTGTTTTTCTCAAAAACAATCCACCCAGACGAGGTTACATGCAGCTGCCCACCATTCTGCCCAGTGATAGCAAAGACCGGGAGACCGGTGTGATTTACAAAGCTAAAGTTACCACGAAGAAGGTGGCGCGAAAGATCTGTTGCTTCTCGGTGCAGCTGCTGATGAGCTCCACTGCGTGGAACCGATACATCGCCTTGTACCAGGACATGCTGGAGCGGAACAACGTCTCCAAGCAAGAGTCCATGAAGCAGGACGCCATATTCAAGAGCTCCTTCTTTTTCAGCGTCGCTTGGCTTTGGCGCATCGTCAACGTGCACAACATGATCCACGCCATGTTGCTGGCCGTTTTTTGTGATAAGCTGTGGGAGTTCTTGCGGAGCGTGCAGTATGTTGGCTTTGCGGTACTGCTGTGTGTCATCTGCATTACGGAGATGCATCTGCTGGATGTGCAAAATTTTATTTTTCGAAACTTAACGGGTAACAGTACAAATTACTAAGATGCGTCGTAGTATTTTAGTTTATATATAGATTTGTTGTACTCTTCCCTTTACCTCTATTATTGCTAAGTTCTAGAGTCACAGTATCTCGAAAAGTGGCAATTTCATTAGCCTAAGTGTCGAAAAACGACGACTATAACAATAGAACTATAGAAGGCATCGTTTTAAGTTTTTGTATTATATTTAGAAATTATTTCAATGAGAAATGAAGTTCTCGACGTGCTTTCAAATTATATTTATTATATACTTTACAAACTAATCTACTCTTCCGTGTTCGTTTGTTTGGCCTGCACTTACTATCCCAAATTGTAAGGAGAATAGCTAACTCGTTTTATTACTGTAAAATCTGTGTAGCTGTATTTTTCTTTGATATAAGTAAGTGTTAATGTAGCCTGACTGAAGACAAATGAACAAAAATTATACTTTGTTAAATTGCAGAAATAGTAATTTTCCAAAGCAAACGTTTTAGTATAATGTATTCAAGATAAGAACGCACAGCTAAGGATCTTTTTAATGGTAAAAGAGAGACGTGTGTTAACTGAGAGAAAATCATAATCGGACAGACAGGGTTGCCCTCAAAATGCAACCTATTTTCTCTTATTTAACAGTCTTGTCTCATCATTTACAAGATTCCGATGCTGTACATTCTTCTTTTAATTTGGAACTCGTATTATTTTAATTTGTTACTTTAGAAAGCGATGTTCTAGTTTTATCAAAAGTCTATAAGTTATATCACCATTAAAACAAGTTATTTTTAATTTAAGCAGTTGAAGTTTTGATGTTTTAAATATTTGTATATGTAATTTTTTATATTTTTAAAGTGCAACTGTTGTAGTTGTCATGATTTTTAAACATTATTACATTGAGTGCTTCCATAACCTTATTTTTACTACTGCTTGTAAAACAATTGGGCTTCATCAAGTGTTTTTTACGACGTTAATGCAATATATCAGTTCCTATGTACAATAATTGTAAGCGCAAAGTTGTCCAAACGAATAATCTATTGCTCTTGTGATCTATATTATACAAAATGAAATTGCCACTAGCCACAGCTGCAGTTTACTTTAAGGTTCTATCGAGAGTTGTAGTTATTTATTTTATATTATTGCGATGGACCACACTTAAGCTCTTTTGTATTATAGTATAAAGCGATATTGTATTGTTGTTCTTGCCTAAAAGATTGTACTTTGTTATTAATGTTTGTTCATCACTTGCATTGTTGTAAACGTTGAAGCGGGCGATGTTGGCAGGGCAGGCGCTGTTAATGTCTTTCATACGATATTCCACGAGGCATCACAAATACCGTAACATTTCCTATTTTTACACTGTAAATTTTAACACCAAATACGTATCTATAAATAATTTAAGCTGTGTATTTTTGTAACAATTTAATTTGTGCTGGCTGTTGGTATTCATTCGTACCATAAATCATTATTTGTTGTTATTGCTCCATGTTTACGCCACATATGGTTTTTGAGCTAATAAACACTTTGCTTATTGCCTGAGCCTTTCTGTAACACCCTCTCCCTTCTTCAGTACATGATAGAGGCGGAATGGCCAGGCCAGATTGGGATATGCGAGCCCCGGCGGGTCGCAGCCCTGTCGCTCGCCAATCGAGTTGCAGATGAAACTGGAACTTTGGTGCAAGGTGACACTGTAGGGTATGCTGTACGGTTCGATGCTTGTACGAATAAACCGAAAATTAAGGTAAGAAACGAACTGAAGCTTTTTTTATAAAAGGTGGTGATTTTTTTTCAAGAATGACTATGCTGATAGTTTTCCTTGTAAGAATATAATATTTGCATAGAGGGGGCTAGCGATATTGTCGCAGAAATCATGTGATTGAAGGATTCGCTTATTGTAATTTTGCAGGATTTAGTGTCGGTGTCATATTTTGAATTTTTTAGCACAAATTTAATGTCCAAGCCGTAGTAATAATAATAAATGAAGATAAAAGTTTGTATATACAAGGTGGGGCATGTAACTTGGAGCCTCTTACTTCTTGCGAAGTGGAAATTGTACAGTGCAAAGCAAATAAGACATGCTCGAGGTCTTTGTATAAGAAAGAAATGTAAATATTGAATATATCCATTAATAAACATTCAAAATGAAATATTTTGAATTAGCGAGTCTTCTGCAGTTTTGCGCATGCAGGTAGGGTCAGGTATGTTAGGCATGTGTTAACGCGAATTCGGCAATTTTGTGAACGGCAGCGCTGCTTCTCATTGTTCTGGAAGCAGTTATACCGAAAAGAACTAATTTATTGCCAAAACGGTGCTTGGAGCTCGAATATGTTTGTAAATAAGCCCGCCAGTTCACTACCTGCTAGGCTACAGCTCAGTTTGCAACTGCTGACCTCAATTCTGATGCTTCATTGTTTTCGCCCAGAATTGCCATATAAGTTTGGGCCCTATTTTGGATCCCCACAGGAACTGCCAGACGCTCGGTGCATTGATACCAGCGAGTGTGTCGACACATAATTTATGTTATGTTGACATACTTTGCATATGTTGTTTTACATGTTTTAAGTGGTATTTAATAGCTGCCACCGGATCTCATTTTCAGTTATAGAATAGTTACTTTTTTCCAATACTATATAGGCTGTTGATGGCTGGTAGACTAACGCTCCTAAGGAGCAGCTGCCACTGCCATATACAATAAAGATACCGGATTTTTAAAGACCGCATTTGAGTTCCTCATATTCATTGAATATTATATTTATCAATTCACGAATAACTTCGCCAGTATTGGAATCGACTACAGGCTATTTACCATATAATCAGTGTTCACAATCGACAGTAGGTATTATAGCATTGAGTAAACGTAAAATTTATAAACTCAATCATTTTTCGATTCTAACAGTCGAAGCTTAGTAGTAAGTACTTCGCTTCTATATATTATTTGGTGTTCCTAAATACTTAAATTTATTGAAATAGCTCTTTTTTCAGCTTTAGTAAAATAAATTAAAACTCCCTTGTAAATTATTTAAATGTTAAAACATTCTTACTAACTTTAATATAACTCTGAAATTTCTATCATCAAAACAATCAAAATTCATTCTGAAATACACATAAAAGCGTTCGTGTCCATTCTTTGTTGTGGATATAACATGTGAAATTTACCATGATCTTTACGTTTTAAATTAATTTCGCAGACTGGAAACAAACGCAATGCATTTGTCGAAGAATATTAAACGGTAATATTACTTACCTCTCTATTATTCCTTGTTCTTTTTCGTATTTTAATAGAAATAAAAAATAATCCATTTTATTATTAACAAAACACGTTTCCCTCCGCTTTCAGTGTGTCCGGCCAATATCGCTACTGCTACCGCTTCAGTCTGTGTCTACCTTAATTAATTTAGTTGTAGGCCTGAAATGAGCTGGGGCTCCATCTATACGTAACAATGATGTAACTTGAAAAATAAGCTTTGTAGGGCATTTTTCCCATGTTTTTGAGTTTAGAATTATTTTAAAATGTTTCTGAAATTCCTAAAATGGTATCATAAAATAGGAGAATTGGAAAGTTTAAAGAGAAAGTAAAATGATTATATTTAAATGAGCCTTCAATGATTCCAAAAATATTACACATATAAGTACGTTGACAGAATTTTAGCAAGACTGGTCATATCACCACTAGTAGTTGGCATCTGATTGCATAAGTAAACGTACTATCCAGGCATGATTGGAAAGAAATAAAAATAAATCAGCTATCAATAATTTATCTTATAAACTTGTAATAGAAGTGCCAAACAAATGAAGTGCTCATTCTATAAAACAATCACATTATTGTAAATGCTTATTTATCATGTTATTTATAGCAGCATGTATAGTTCGACCCTGGGTACTTCAAATGCAATCAGCAGAGTGTACCTCAATTATCTACGCTCTCAAATTGTACAGTTGTCGCCAATAAGAATGAGTACACCTAAATTGATGATAGTGACAATACTTTAACATTTTGGTACTGTTTAAACTGTTTCCATGCTCCTAAACTACAGTTACCTGTATTGCAAATATTGTTTAAAACTCACGACCTGCTGAATTGTGTGACAAACGTCACTTTATATGGCCTGGGCATATGTGAACTTTTGCGATTCTCCACAGAGCGCTGTATACCCACGAGCGGGAAATTCAAATTTGAAATTTGTAATGTAACATCATTTACCAATTTACGTTCACAGTTTAATTTGTTGATTAAGTTATTCATTTTTATTGTTTACGATTTGGTTATGTCAACTTGATTTAAATCATCTGATTTTTTTATTTTAATCGTGATTTAAATCAAAATTTCAGCTTGTTTAAATATTTTTTATTAATGAAGAATAAGTAGTTATTATAACAAGTGACTACATAATACAAAATTTATTTATTAAATACGATGTTACACTCACTGTTGTAATATTTAAATAAGAATACCAATTGGCCCGCCTTCTCTATTTCACTCTGTTTTTGCCAGGACATTTTTCTTTAGGAAGTACTGTCAAATTTCGTCGCCTCGACCCCCCCCCCCCCCACATTTTGATCTGCAGTAGTTTACTCCTTAAACCATTCTATAAAACTGAGCAGATGAAAATAGAAAATCTCGAATGCCACCGTCAATGAGTCATCGTCATCGGCTTCTATTATTTTGACGAGAACTGCACATTAATGCATACATAAAACACAGCAAGGATATAGATTACGGTTGGTGGTGAATCCATACCTTTGTTATCTTAATTATTTTATTGATAAAAATGGCAGTTTGAGATTTAAAATTTGAACTATGTATGCCTACATTGTCTACTGTACAAGCATCTGGCAATCAAGAAGTGTTAAACTTAAACCTAACAAAAACAAAGGATGTGGAATTGTGGACGTCGAACGAGTGTTTTTTATAGCGTTAATTAACGCAGATTTTTAAATCGGTGAAAAACCTGATTTAAATAAAAAAAATCTCGATTTAAATCGAATTTTTTAATTTGTTTATTTTTTATTTTTTGCACCCTGCTGCAAACATACAAATTAGAGAAGATCTTGTCATAAATTTCCGTCAAATCAAGTTTTACGAAGGAAATGGTTTGAAAGCTATTTTTACTTCCTTTTACAATAAAGGAAGTATTGGATTCACCCCAAAAATTCGAAATTGAGTTTTCAACAGATCTTCACGTTTTAGAGTCCCCTGAACCCAAAAAACATATTTTTTTTCATTGATCTGTCTGTCTGTCTGTCTGTCTGTGTTTGTGTGTGTGTGTCTGTCTGTGAACAGCATATCTCAAAAACGAAAAGAGGTATGGCGTTGAAACTTCATATATAAGTTTTGTGTACTATGTAGATGAGACAGCAAGCTTTTCAAGAAAATCGCATAACCGGAAGTAGGTGTTTACTCTTGTGATTTTTCAGTTTTTTTCGATTTTTTCAAAAACGGCTCTAACGATTTTTTTTAAACTTTACATTTTTATTACATTTTTAATGTGTATTGATGTGAGATAGGTGATTTTCCAGTTGAATACTTCTAAAGTGGGTTTCTTTTGTTTTTTTTTCTATTTTTTTTATTAACTCCTATTTTAAATAAAACACCCGGTATATTATTACATTTTTGAATTCACCTTAAAATTCTAGAGAAAATTTGTCTCTTCAACTAACGCTCTATTTTGTACCGTTTTTGTAGAATTTGTAATTTTTGAAAATTTTTGACTAATGGTTAAAAATTAAAAATGAAATTTTTGACTAATTATAAGATCACTGTAAAAGGAAGTTGTGTGAGTGTATCACACCAGATTTTTTTTAAATTATGGTACTGATCCTTCAAACAATGTACGTGCTACAATTTCTATTTTCTGTTTTTATTTAAATACCTACAGATAAACAGCGAAAACCATAAGAAAGAAATTATTTGTAGTTTGTAAGTATTTTGAAGAAACTTGTTTGCGAGTAACTTCTCGGCGAAGACTATTAAGCACACTGCAGTGCCTGCACTTTTTTGGTACATTTTTAATTAATACACTTACAGATGGGTGTCCAATAAAACAAAGAACTTTTATATTTTAATTTTTAAAATCTTACAACAGTTAATTACACATAAACTACAACCTTACAATAGCATACAGAACAAAATACTTCAATACTATTACCACCTAGTAACATCTTTCAAATTTATAAGAATAATACATGTGGCCCGCGGCTACATGCGGCCCTCCAGGATATTTTTGCGGCCTGCGGATCGATAGATACTATACTTTCAGGAAACACGAATCTAGAATATACATTATAAATAATTGAAAACAATTTAAAATAGGTACATAGGACAAGGGTACAAAAATTTATCATTAGTAAAAGAATTTTCACTTTCTTTCAACATTGTGTTAGGAAACAGTCCCACCCACTTCCTATGTAAGGCTTGTCTTGTCCGTTGTCTCAATCTGGTAGTTTCCACCAACTCGAATGGTGCTGTAGCGATCAGACACCTGTTTTTGATTATTGTTTAGTAGTGTTTAGTTCTTCTAGTTGTTAATTGTTGTTAACTAATGATTACTTTGACAGTTTTTACTTATCAACGAATGTAATTTTATCTAGCTTACCTATCTTTGTAACACTTGCTCCTGTATTAAATTTTTATTATACATAAAATGTATATTTAAATTTGATACATCGCCTAATCAAGCGCTGCATCAATTCGACGCGTGAAGTGGCGATAAGAAATCCTAGCCGCGAAGTATGAACGACCGCGTCGTTTCCTCTCCACTGGAAGCTAGGGCAAGTACCCCGATAACGCGGCAGAAAAGGAATAAAAGAAGATTGCACTGCCAGTTCCAGTAACTTGAGAAAATTTCCCCTTGAGTCCACCAGTCCTGATCTTGTCCTCTCCTTTTCTACCTGTGCCCTCCGGTCTGACACGCTGAACTGTCTAACGGAGTAGGCTTCCAACTCTTACTAGACCAGGCTTCAAGGGAGAACGCAAATCCCGGCGCCCCGAGAGGTGAAATATTCCTCATAACCTCATTTTACTTATAATTAAATCTGTAACCTGTAGGAGGCGCAGTCTCTACCCCACTTGTAAGCGGCTAGGGAATGTTAACATCATTTTCCGGCTCGAGGCGAATAAATTCCATCTGCAGGATTTGACACCGCGTTCGCTCCAAAAACGACGCCTAGCCGTCGTTAGAATCTACCTTCGTAAGGTATCAGCAGCCTCTGCACCAGGATTTAGGCACTAACGCCCCCCCCCCCCCCAGGTAACTCTTAAAATCGCAAAATTCACCGGAAAATTACAGCTTAAAATCGCTGCTGAGTGGAAGGTCAAGTTTGCAGGAACAATAGACCTACTCAGCCCATTTCCGGAAGAATCGGCGTGCGTACCGGCGGATTACCAATAGGGACCCGCAACAGTCGCCGGTGCATTGGGTTGCAGCTCGACCCACGAAACCAGACACCGTTCCAGAAGAACATGTTAATTTTAAATAATGTACAACTCAGGGTTATTTTCAATTAATCATTGTAACTAGCTAAAAACATTATATTTGTTTTGGTAATTATCTGGTGTTTTACCTAATCGAATCTATATTTGAGTGAACGTATTTCTCCGATTTGAGAGGGTTAACCCGAGGGGTAAATGTTTGACGCCCTTAGTAAGGGGGTGAAACGTCACATCTCTATATGTAAATTTACATTAATTGATGTATTTTTTTCTTTTGTCGGTATCTCAAGAACGGAAAGGAATTAACCTAAAGTGAATATGAATTTTTTTGTTTGGAATCACTTCTAGAACATATGGTGTAAGTTTGTCGGTTACCTCAGGGAACACCCTGTATATCTCTTTTATGTTTCAATGCTTTTTGTAATGTAACCTAAGCTTCTTGAACAAAAAAATTAGTACTGAAATATACATTTTTTATATTTATTACAAATCACTCACAAAGTCGCATACGACACATTTTATGATGCGGCCCTTATAACCTTCAAATTTTTTACAGTGGCCCTTGGGCCCCTTGAAGTTGGACAGCCCTGATCTAACACATTCTATTTTAGAGAAAGTTATCAAAAAAATACCTACCTGAAAATATTACTTTGTCTTCAACTACGACTTCTTGGAGCTCAAAATCTCTCTCTAAGATTAGTGGAGTAGATCTGGGTTTGGAAACGAACTCTCTCTTTTCGATTTTTTTTTGTGATTTCATAGAGTCGGGGTCCCTTTTTCAGATGATCACTATGGGAAGACTACCGGTGGTGCGCAGGGGAGGAAAATTACCGTTCAAAGATATGGGGAAACGAGTTTTTCGCGAATAACTCGCTGAGTTTCATCCCGATCGGAACAGTTCATCGGAGATGAAATGAAGGGCTTGCAAATGCAAACAAAATGAACTTGGGTGGTCGAAATCGGTCCAGCGGTTCGCGAGATATTGGGTTTTGAAGGTCGAAAAACTGCGCCCGGAATTTCGCCGCGGCGAGAACCCTCCGCGGGCCGTGTTCGCGTTTTTCGCGGGAAAGATATTGACCTAGCGACTTTATTTTTTTCCCCTGTTAGGTAATCACAATAAAAATAGTTTGTCCAAATTTCAAGTCGCTAGGGGAGGGGGAGGGAAAACAATAAAAAAACTTTGATCGGGGCGAACTTTTTTATTTATTGGCCGATCCGGGTCATCCAAACTGAAAAATCTTTGTTAATTTTTTCGTTACAAGATGAGTCGGGGGTGACTAAGATTTTCGCGAAAATGGGAAAACGGCGGACAATTTTTCGATTTCTAAAATTTTATTTCTTCATTTTCGCGGAGAAGGAGTGGAGTAGTGGGAGACAATTTTTTTTGTCACCTATTGCAATTTTTTTCCCTTGAAAATGAGCCCCCTAAGAACCCGGTAGGACAATTATTAAGGGAGGGAGAGAGGTGGACGCGTTTTGCCCTGTAGAAGGGCAAGGGATAGGGCTAGCGATTTCGGGGAAGGCTCATTCTCAAGGGTAATCAATTTTCTTCCATGGTTTTTTTTATCGCGAAGCGCTATCTTCATTTGGGGCTGCACGCGCGCGTGATATATCTATCACGACAAGCGCGAGATGCCGGCGGCAGAGCCTAGCGCTCCCTCTCCTCTCTCTACTCTCTTCCAAATACATATTCACGCTCTTCTCGTCTATGTGTACCGTTCCCGCTCACCGGTACACACAGACGAGATGTTATGAAATTTTTGTAAAATCTCATGAATCTTGACAAAATAGTTCCTAATAGTGTCAGACATTCTTAGAAAATTCTTATAAAATACAAAATGTAATTAAATTATTATGAAGTACTACGAAATGATCTAAAATTATTTTTAAATTAGAAAAAACCATAGCAAATTATAATTTGTCAATATGAAGGCATCGACCAAATCACTGCCGAAATTAATAAGCATAGGTACACTGTTAGAAAAATTGCTGCGTTTTCAATACAATAGCGTAACAAAACGAGTGTCGTTTGTTAATTTTGGCAGTTATAACTATGGTCGATGCTTTCATAGTTGCACCCAAGTGCAAAGGCTTTATTCCTGCAAAATGTGAAAGGTGTAGAGTTGCGCTATGTCTGAATAAAACCAATAACTTTTTTAGACTTTTTCACAATATGATACACATAAATTGTAATTAAGTACATAAGAATTAATATTATACAAAATATGGACAACCCGTTATTCAATCGTGTCGTAATTATGACGCTTGTTCGACTAAAACTAAACTAGCATTGCAAATAGGTGTAATAATCCAGTTGACGTTTTGTAATATTGATAGTATTTGTAAGCAACACATTGACAAGTTTCTAGCATCTCGAGATGATTCTGATTAAAAAATGTTGACTTTGAAATGGCATTTGTTGTCGAATATTTGTCCAAATTTGATCAACGCACAATCGTACAATTTTTGTGCGCTGAGGATGTGCGGCCATTATAATCCAAGAGCCAGCAACGGATTTCTTACAGTATTTTTAACAAGCGTGTAACTGTTATGGAAGGACCCTTTGAATATACTGAGAAGGAAACCCGAAGTCTGGCGAGCCTGCGGTGGTGGTTTTAGCCCCCTTGCGTCCTTGAAGGATGGCGTCTCTGGCAAATTCCTCGAATGCAATTGCTCGAAATCAATTGCTCGAAAATCAAATTGCTCGAATGTAACTTTTCTCGAAATAGAAGTTCCTCGAACCGCAATTTCTCGAAAATGTTTTGCTCGAATTTATGTGGTCTTAACATCTGGACATTTATTTCGGCATTAAATAGGAAGCAGAGTTTGAACGAATTACGGATAGAACAATATGTCAGCGGTCAACAACACACCATAAGTCGAAGAATATATCGTGATAGTGCACAGAGACTTTTAAGTTTAGTGAATAATTATGGACATGGCAGCAATATATATGATTATGTCCGAGGAATAGCACATAACATATCATATTAAAAACATATAATATTTGGTTTTTATAATTTTTAACTTAATCACATACCTATACCTATTTTTTATCAACAAAGGTTATAATTTGTAATTTGTGTTTTTTTATATTTGATATTAAGTGATTTGAGTTAAGGCTATTTCACAACTTTACTTTTTCGAGCAACAGATAATTGAGAAATTGCTGTTCGGGAAACTTGCAATTCGAGCAAAGTCACATTCGAGCAATTGACTTTCGAGCAACAGATTTCGAGCAATTCGTTTTCGAGCAATTGCATTCGAGAAATTTACCTAGAACCGAAGGATGGACTGTAAGTCTATGTCAAATTCGAGGTAAGCAGGTTAGGTTTTGCATCAGTTTGTGTCAAAACTGACGCAAAACCTAACCTCGAACTTGACATAGACTTACAGTGCCACCAACATATTATTCATACGTTTGAATTTCCACAGCCCGCTAAGGATCTCTCGATATTTTACTGTAAATGGTTAAGTTTATTATGCAACTTTATGCGAATCTGGGGTAAACTTACCACCCGCAAAAGCGTCTGTAAAATTTTTTACTTACCTTTAACATAGCAAAGTGCCAGACTTGTTATTATACTTTTTTAATTACTTTTTTCCACCCTTCAAGAACGTAAGGGGACTAAAACCACCACCGCAGGCTCGCCAGACTTCGGGTTTCCTTCTCAGTATATTCAAAGGGTCCTTCCATAACAGTTACACGTTTGTCAAAATACTGTAAGAAATCCGTTGTTGGCTCTTGGACTATTACAAACTCATACATGAATGTAAACAATGTATGGAAACGCATGTACGCGTATTCAACTGTGAAGGAATGATGTCGAAATTTAAAAAATGGAAAAGAGGGAACTTTGGTTGGGCCGCAACTATGTGCACCATCTACTGCCTCAACAGAAAACAAAATGGCATGTGTGGCAGGCCTAATTGAGAAAAGGATCAAATTTGAATTAGAGAAATAGAGGGTTTTAGAGCATCCACCATATAGTCCATACCTATCACTTCGTGATTTCCATATTTTTGGACTGTTGAAAATGGTCGGCGTTTTGAGTCGGCCAGAAGTACAAACGCTGTGAAAAAATTCTTCAATCAGGAGTCACAAGAATTTTATGAGCAGGGTATAATATGTTACTTAGTAAAACAATGGAATAGGTGGCTTACCTGTAACGGCCATTATTTTGCAACTATATTGTTGAATACATCTTTTATGGACTAAAGATGGATTTTAATTGAATGTACCTCGTATAATTCAGAGACACAAAGAGAACCAATTCAATAAATAAGGGGGTGTTGCAGGTAATTTGATCGTGTCATTTCAATGGCAATTTTTAGAAAAAGAATTAACATGAGTGGACGATTTGAAACGATAAAGAAGCTGACCTGCGGTTAATTAATAAAATTAAGCAATGGTAGTACGAAAAATCGCAGATCAACCCCCCCTATAGTTTGTAGAACACGGAAGCTCTGAAAAAATCTTCACTTACCGCGATGGCCGAGCTAACTCAATTTCGGCGATAAGGTCGTGGATTCTAGTCATCAGCTGTGTTCCCTGCAATATCTCAAAAGAAATGGACGCCAGAAATCAAATGATTTCAAATAATACAAAAATTAACTACAAGTGACTAGCGTTTATTTAATAATTAAAAAATAATCTTGTAGAGTCAATAATTGTAATTCAATAATGAATAGTTAAAATAATTCGGTCATAACCAATGTGATAATAATAAAAAAATGTGCAAATAACTGAAGGTTGTGACACGGACAAAGATCAAAAACCCCTTTCGGGTTATTAAATTAATGGTAACCACAAAATAAATTAAGGGATAAGCTTATCACTCTCATATCATTAAACATTTCTGCTCAGGTTATTGAGTTCAAAAGGCGTGAATGCTCCTTTTACAAAGGGTCTATTACACACCAAAATTACAGATTTAAATATTGATCATGATTAAACATAATGATAATCAGTTACATATCAAACAAAAGCACGTATTAAATTGAGCTTTATAGTTAAATAATGACAGTGAGCGTAGAAGCAAATTTTAACTGTGGTTGGTTTTGGAATTCAAATTCCAAGTACTGAATATAATTTAACGGAGAATAATCGTGGAATAGCCGATCCAAAATTAACTTGAAGGCCGGGGAAACCATCTGCTTTCAATACAGTAATTACCACCAAGGGTGGCACTAACCTTGAGTTCCCAGCACCCACTAATTGTTGATGGAAAAAACTGGTCACGGGTTGCTATACCAAATGGTCAGGAACACCTTGAATGGGCCCGCAACCGAAGCAGAATCACTTCCCAGATTGCAGCAGTTAGGCTGGACATTAGCCGGTATCGAAAATCAAAGCAGAACGGCGGCCTTGCGTCCCAGATTAAATTCTTCGGTTTAAACTATTATTTAAGAGCTAAGAGAATACAATTAATACGAGAATAACAAAACAGAAAAGCGCCATCATACCTGATCATAATCAGCTCTTGGAAACACAATGCTCATAAAAATTGTTTGAGAGCACGTAACTTGACTTAAACAATCAAACCTCAGCCACGCCGGTGACAGCGGGCCCAGGCGAGAAGAGCAAGTGCCTGGGACGAAAAATTCGTTTCCAAAGGAAAGCTCGCATTACAACGGCCTGTGATAACAGATAGCGCTGGTCAAAAGGGCATCGCGCGAACGAAAGGAACTCGATCCAGGTACAAAATAAGCTGCTTTGGAAAATTTAAGAATTCGAAATGCAAAGGATTTATAATTCAAATAAAAATATACAGGTTAGGCCTAAAATAACTGGATAACTGGCGAAACAATTAAGCGAAGCCAAAAAATTATTTCAGATTCTGACATTAGTCATTCAGAAATTTTTCAGAAATTCAGAAATTTTATTGAGTACAAAATACACTCAATGAGAATAAAGGATTGCAAAAGTGCATTAGCACTTGTCCGCAACCTAAATACCTATTCTAAAACATAGCTAAAGCTAACATTTAGTGAAGGGGTCCGGCGCAGTCTCAATTGTCCCACATCCCACACCAAACCTACACATTGCCATCAGTCCCGCTAAGAGACCTTGAAGTAAAACACATTTAAAATCAACTTCTCAGATTAGCATAGCAGTGAAGAAACCCAAATGCCATTAGAGTTCGAATCTCCGACGCTCAATATTTTTTTTAATGTTAATGATCTTTACAACTTACAAGTCAGAGGAGATAGAGAGTGCGAGTCAGAGTCAGAAAGTGGTTCAAATTCCAGCAAGTACTTGAGACCAGTCGAAATATGCTCATGGCTGTTAGCACAATGCAAAGAGTGAGTGAGTGAGACAGAATTGGTCATTTCAATTATCAAAATTCAAATTATCATGACATTTGCGCAATTGTGAATCAATATCTCACAACTGCGATTTGATATCTCGCAATTGCGATTTAATACCTTGCAATTATTATATTAATATTTTGAAATTGCGACTTGGTATCTGGTAATTTTGTTTTTTTAACGTGGGCAGCTATTCTTTGTTACTCAAACTTGCTGCTGGAGCTACTCGCCTTGAAAGGCAGTTACTATTTGATATTGGATAGTTTTGTATAAACATATTTATGATACTGCCTAATCGTGTCCAAATTACCATTGCTTGTTAAGTTTGCAGCCCGAAAGGGTGCTTTTGCTTTAATATAAACATACTGCTGCATGATAAAAAATAATGATAACAATTGATTTGTTTTCCTTAACAATTGCTGTATCCCCTCTTCTATTATTATCATATATGGCATTGAACAACTGTGTATCCATAGTTGTCTAAACCAATAATTTGTTTTACATTTTAGTACATGACTGAAGGTATCCTAATAAGAGAAATGATGGGGGATCCGCTGCTGAAAGACTACTCAGCGATTATGCTGGATGAAGTTCATGAACGTACACTTTACACTGATATTCTAATGGGGCTCATGAAAAAAATACTTAGGGTAAGTAGTTACATATTGTAATGGTATATTGCTTACAGCAATTTTGGTTGCATAATTAACACACGAACATGAAAGAAGATTCAAATAGGTCCAGAATTAGTATTCTATTTATTGCAACAATAAGTCATTATTTAACATTAATAATTACACAAGATATGATCAGCAGTAACTGTAATTTGATTAACAGAGGTTAGTATTTAAATGAAACAGGATCAGCAAGGTTGCGTTCGGCTTATTATTCAATATTTGTGCTCATTATGGCAAATGCATCTAATTGATTATGACTGACAGGTTAATATTGTTACGTCAAGACAAGAATATGATTTTGTTTAAATACAGAGGTGTTTTCGAGGCATTACAAAAGTTTTATGCAGCGTTTCAGTGTTTAATTTCATTATGCTAGCAATCGGTAATGCAACTGAAGGGTAAGAAATCGGTGTTAGAAGGCATAAGATGCAAAGAGCATTGAAAGGCAACCTAAGAATACAAAAAAGACTACAGTGCAGTCCTAAATAAACTTGTGGACCAGTGTTTAATAAAACTAAAGTGTTAAAAACAAACAAAGTGAGGTTAGTGTATCCTAGAAATTACATTTATGCAAAATAATGCAGTTATTAAGGAAAAACATTGTATAAACTTACTTGAAAACAATTATAACATGTTGTTAGGATACTAGATACTCAATTATCATTGTTTATTAGCGAAGCCAAGCCAGAAACTGTTTTTAAGATTGGCTCACATGTTGAATTAATTATTTACATTAAAAGTTAATTTTTGTGCCCAGTTAATGATTTGATTTGAGTCCATTTGTGCGAATTTTCACCAAGTTATAAAGTGCCATCCCAGAGAAAGTTGAGTATAACTTTGGAGCTAGCTTTCGTCAAGTTTTAAAATAGTGTGCAGCGTGTAGATCGGTGGCATACAATCAAAAAGCAGGAGCGGAAAGCATTCCAGAAAGGAATTACGAAGGTGGCGTCCTTAAAAGAAGTGTTATCTAGGTACCAGGTCCACTTTTCGAGGTTGATTTGAACACCCAGGAAGATCCGAAAGGTTTGCAGCAGTGTAGTCCAGCTGGGGCAGGAATTGGTTGTGGCCCAGAGACAAGCAGAACCGGCGGGTTGGCATCCTTTGGTTTTGCGGTGGACTGATGTGGATTCGTGAAGCAGGAAGTAAAACATTTGCGAGTTGGCGTCACCTATGACGTAATAGAGGTTAGCCCAGACTACTTGATTCATTAATTACATTGTTATTTATTACCTGAGGTGGAGTTGTTGATTGTTGGTCGATTTGCAATCAAATTACGCTGAATTTTGTCTTTGATCATCTCTGTTTACCATTAATTTTAGAGGTTAACTGTCACTCGTTTTAAAAGTGGTCATTTGCTATACAAGAGTAAAAGTCATAGTTAAGAGTAAATTCCATACTGTGTGTTACAACCCAACCCTTTTGATTTGAGTTCTCACATGCTAGCCGAAGCATTAATTTTGAATTGAGTTGCCAATGAATAAAATATAAAAAAGGCAAAATACCATTTATTATTGCAAGTAATAATACAATTCAGAACATTTTTAATAAGCCCTGCGATTCAAAGATAATTCTTATCAAAATTAAAATTATTTTATATTTGTGTAATAATTACAAACTTAAATATCGACAGAAAAGTGGACTCTCATTGCAATATATTGTCAATCTTAAATTTTTCAGAAACGCAGAGACTTACGCCTCATTGTAGCTTCCGCAACGATGGATGCTCGAGAACTACAGACGTATTTCAACAACAACGCAGATAACAGGAAGAAAGACACTGCTGTAATTATGAGTGTGCATGGTCGCCAATTTCCCGTTGAAATTTGTTTTATCAAGGGTAAGGTATTTTTTATCGTCCTACAAAAAACTCATCGACACTTCTAGAGCCAGTCCCATGCTACATCCAGGCAACCGTGGACACAGTTCTGAAAATAAATTCATCCAAGCAGACAGGTGACATCCTGGCTTTCCTAACGGGACAAGAAGAGGTCGACAGAGCAGTGCGGCTGCTTAGAGAGCACGCAAATTTGATAGAAGCTGAGGGGAAAAAGGAAAAGTTTGTAGTGTTGCCCATGTACGGTTCGCTACCTTACCATGAACAGCTGAAGGTGTTTAAAAGTGCGGCCGATGGCTTCAGGAAGGTCGTTATTGCTACTAATGTGGCAGAAACTTCGATTACAATTCCTGGCATAGTGCATGGTAAGTCTTTTGTTTTAATAAGAATGGAAAAACTTACAAAGCTGCTTTCAGTTATTGACTGTGGGTTCGTAAAGATGCGGTGGTTCAATGGTGACACGCATACTGATAGCTTGATTGTCATGCCTGTCAGTAAAGCATCTGCCATGCAGAGGGCTGGCCGTGCTGGTAGGATGAGAGCTGGGCGTTGTTACAGGCAGGTGTAAATTTTAACAATCGAATTGCAAAGTAATACAGAATGGAATTAATTAAAATAGATTTGTAGCCACCTTTACGTTTAAAATTATCACATTTAGGAATCAATAATGGGTATTATCTGGTTTATTGTGTTGACCTTAATTTACATGGTGGTTAATTAAAGGTTGCTTAATTATACCCCTCTTGCAATATTCCAACAAAATCCTTTAATCTAGTAGCAAATGTGTGGTATTTGGTTGTAGTACAATAATTTTGTGTGCAACTCATCATTTTATGACTTTAAAAACATTTTTAGATTCAAATCCAATTTTGTGTATTTATACATACCAGAACTTTTACAAAACTTTAATCAAATTTATATTATACAGATTGGTGGCGGCTCATAGCTTATAAATTTTGTTTTGCTTAAATTAATTTCCAAACCTTTCTTTCTTGTTTCTTGTTACAGTCTCTTGAATGACTCTTGTAGCTCATCTTTGCTTTTCGCTAAAACTGTAATGTCGTCCACATATGTCAAAACTGGATGTTTTTTATGATTTAATAATCCTGATCTATTAATGTTTGGTTGTCTCAGAGCTTTTTCTAGCATGTAATTGAATAAAACTGGCGACAAACGGTTCCCTTATTGTAATCTTTCTTTTACTTCAAATTTACTCAGCGTGGTCCCTTTTACTCTATCTTCCGTTTGCCTCAGTGTAATTTTTATGAACTTTACTAATTTTGTACTGATTCCTAATTCCACTAGTGCCTTAAATAGTTTAGTCCTTACTACCTTGTCATACGCTTGTTTAAAGTCTATAATTAAATTTGTAGTGCTACTTAAAATCTCGTTCTTGTTTTGCAAAAAATATATTTGTATATATAAAATACACACCTCTACATCATAAGGTAGAAGAGGACGACTAAGTACAGTAAGTAAAAAATAAAATACACGAACGATCTAGTGAATTTAAAAACAAAGATCAATAGACAATCATACTTCAGTATATATAGTATATCTGACAGCATGTGCAACATAGGAAAACACCAATAGTAAAATTATCCAAGAATCAACGTGGCATTCGCATAATCTATGCTGTGCAGTATGCACTTGTCGGATCTGTCTTCTTGCGCAGATAAAACACTATCATTTACATCGTTCTATGCAAGCTACTTATCGACATATTTTAATATTTATTAAATAATGTAGCTGAACATCGTTGTACCATAAGCATGAGTAGCGAGAAAGAAATAAAGAATGTATTATAAGTACAAGTTAGAATGAAATAGAGAGGTTTAACAAAACCTGTGCCATGTTTATAGAAAGTGGCCGTGTTTTGTATGCTCTATACAAATCCCCCATAAAAAATTATACATTTTTTAAAATTATACCATGATTCAAAAACATATAATGTTCATTTTGACCAAGTTTAGTTTGATTAAATGGACCAACTCATTCAGACAGATTGGCAAATTGTTTTGGTGAACACAACAAGAGAATAGAATGGAAGAAATGGAAAGAGAAATAAAAAAGAGAAAAGGAGAGCAACATACATTTAAAAGAGAAAGTAAGAAAGGTTCTAAGATATATGGAGAAAACAACAGTAATGAAAGAGGAAGTAATAGGAATCAGAAGAATTTTAAAATAGCATACCGGGAAATATAGACTAGTGGAATTAAGAAAATGTCAAATAAAATAGAGATACTAAAAACAACAAAAAAACTAAAAGGAGATTCAAGAATTAAGGTACTGATAAAACATAAGATTACAATTAGTACAGAGGGGACATCATGCAATCATTAGATACAATAAACTAATAATAAATGGAGATGTCTTCTATCTGGAACAATTAAATGCAATGGGAAACGACGCTAAAATGAATTTAGGGAATGAATTTAGAGAAAAAACGGGAGGAAGAACAATCAGTGAAAGATATCCAGATGAAGAGATACAGGAACATTTAAATAAAATAACTAAAACAAGCAGAAACATTGGAACAATAACAAAAAACTTAAACATGAAATAACACCGCATAAACAAAAAAGTAAAACGACACAGGCAATGAAACAGATATGAAAAAGGGCACTAATAAGAAAAGAAATACAAAATGAAACGATAGGTACCTATAGGCATTTGGAACATAAAACACACTAGCAGGGAAACAGATAGAAATAACAAATGTAATGGATAACAATGACATACAAATTTTAAGGATAAGTAAAACCAAGGAAAAGGGAAAAGGAAATATATACTTGACAAACACATATTATATTACTCGAAAGTGAAACCATAACAAAGAGCAAAGGAGGAAGTAGGAATAACAATCACAGAGGAAATAAACAAAAAATAACAGATTTTTTTAACGCAATTAACTCTAGAATAATAGCAATTAGTATAAAACTAAAAGAAATAATTAATATCATTCAAATTTATGAAGTTGTAGAAGGAACAACAGAGAAGGAAATGATAGATTTCTACATAAAACCTACAACTAATACTAAATGAAATGAAAGAAAAAAAAACAATAGTAATGGGGGACTAGAACAGTAGAGTAGGAAAGACTAGAAATGGAATAAAAATAATAGATTTCTGTAAAAGGAATGACGTAACAATAGGAAATACGATGTGGAACAACTATTATGGCAGGAAAAACGTAACGCTAAAAGTCTGATAGATTATATAACATATATGCAAGGCTTAACAGAGATAATTCCAAAAATCGAAACGAAGAAAGAAGCAGAAATTGGGTCACACCAGAGCAAACAAGTAACAAGAAAATAAATAGTAATGTATTGATACATAAGTTAAAAAATATAGAAAACAAACAAAAATACTAGAAAGAGACAGATATAGGATTCCAAAGACTGGAGAACGGAAAAACAGAATGGACTTTAGAAGAAAAATGAATAGCACTCAAAGAGACAGTGCTGAAAATAGCAGAGAACATATGTGGGGAGCGTAAATATAATAAGCACTGTAAAAGGACAAGATGGTGGAACGACACAGAAAAACTGATAAAAGAAAATAGCATGGATGCAATTTACTCAAACAAAAACGCAGAGTGACAAAAGAAGAATATAATAGAAAGAGAAACATAGTGAAAAAAGCCTTAAAAAAGCAAAAAGGAATCCTGGAAGGGATTTGGAGAAGTTATAACAGATTTACATAAAATAGACAGTAGGAGTTTTGGACGAGAATAAAAGATTAAGAGGAGATAAAAGGAAAGAAATAATAGCAATAAAAAATAAACGTTCAAATACAAATAGACACAAAAGAAATACTAACAGCCACTCTTATAAAGATCACTAATCTGATGTTAACTTTAATTCATTGTTAATATAAACAAAAGCACAACTAAATTTATTTACTAATGAGTAAAATGTCATAAGGACTATCGTTTTGATGCGCTTTTGTTTATTTTAACAACGAATTAAAGTTAACATCAGATTAGTGATCTTTATAAGACCGGCCGTATAAACGTGGAAAGAACGCTACACAAATAAATACCACATGACAGCACCAGAAGACAACATAGAGAATAAACCAGAAAACAAAAAATCCCAAGGGAATGGTAAAATAACTTACTAATACCAATATGCTTAGCCCAAAAAGCTATACACAAAACTTCTAGAAAAAAGATTAAGAGAACAGGTTGAATCAAAATTAGGTGAAGAACCGCAGCATTTCGACCAAATAGTCAGACAAACTATAACATATACATAATAAAAAGAAAAGTGGAAGAAGGAGAGGAATTATATCTTAACAATTATTGACCTAAAAGCAGCCTTCGATAAAGTAGACAGACGGAAAATATGGAAACCCTTGAGAGAAATGGAAGTAAGAATCACATATGAGATAGTTAGAGCAAAAGTACAAATGGCAGGAGAAAGATCAGACAAATTCAAAATGATTCAAAAATAAGAGGACAGTCTAAGCCACTTGTTATATACTTTTATTATTTATTTATTTATTTATTTATTTACAGGTTGTAGTAATATATTACAAATAATATTTTCAATATTATTTCGAGATTATTAAACTAATTAAGCCTAGTTAAAGTGAGTAGCCTTCTTTACGCGGGTGACATGATAGTTAACTGTTCTATGCCTTGTTTTAGGTTTTCTTTTTCTATAGATACTCCCTTTATGACTATATTATTTCTTCGTTTATCCTTCTCTTGTTTTTCTATTTTGTGTTCTAATGCCCTTATTCTTGACTCGAATTGCTTCTTCTACCTTTCCCACTTTTGTTCCTTATCCTTGAGCTGTTCTTTTAGTTTGCCAATTTCCTTAGTGAAGGTATTTTTTATGTCTATTATCAATTATTTAGCTCATCAATTTTTAATCCTTCTTTTTCTATGCTATCTTCTATTTGGTGTTCTGTATGCTTTTGTCTGTTGCAGTAATCAGGCGATGTGATTACGTTCTTGCTCTGTCCAAATAATCTCTGTTCTTCGTCTCCTTCTTCACTGTATCTCCTCTTTTTTTATATTTCTTTGCCCGACTTCCATTCCCGTTTACACCGTCCAAGTAGAGCAGAGCGTCCGAATTCCGCGTGCCGTGTTATCAGCGTGTATCAGCCAGTTTGCGTGGATTTAACCTACACTCACTATTGAACTAGTTTAAACTTTAAGCTTCTTGCTGCTTCACTGCATTTAATTATTACATACTATCACTCGTAATTTCTCACTTACCTATGCGTACCTTTTCACATTATTTATAACTTTGATAAACACTAGTTATTTGCACTTTTATTACCGTGTTTCGCAGTTCTATTCCAGACGCGTTCTCTATCTTGAAAATCTTGTGCTGCTAATTATTAAATTTATGATAGTGCTAGATAGCCTTTGCCCATTTTTGTTTGATGATTTCATGAACTTTGTGTTTGCCAGCTATTTATTTTGCTATCATGGCATTAAAATCCGCCTAATATTAACAGAGTGAGTTTGTTCCACATAGTTTTTCAAATCCTTCTTTGTTGCATTTAATTGGTTTGAATGCACATAATTTTTTTGGCTGCTATAAACCTCTATCCCGTTTCTCCCTTGCTTCTTCCGGCCAGAATGTAGTAGTGTCAATTCACTCTTATTTATTTCCTCTTGCTCTCTCCACTGTATTTCTCACGGTGCTTTTATATCTATTTTATATTTTGTTATCTTGCATGCTGCTTCCATCTTTTCTTCGTTTTTATTTAATTTTTACTTCTTATTTTCCTTTTCTGTTGTTTGTTCCGTGTCATTGCCATTGTCTCATCGGTTCGTTTTCATTTTCATTTTTTAGTTTTCTATTCTACTATTCTTTCCTTTATATTCCAGTTGTCATTTTTATCTGCATTCAAGACAAAAAAAAAGAGTGTAGGCTGTCGATATATCACTCCTAATAATATCGCGAATATATTTATTTAACTTTTGTAGTTAGTTAATGACATCAATGACGTCACAGTTTGCTAGTTTAGTGGTCTTGCAGGAATACAAATTATTCAGATTTGTTAATTTGTACAATTTATTCATTTCTACAACTAACAATGATATCAAATTTACCTTAATTTTAACGAGAATTGAAATAAATCCTATAGTATCCTCACTACTTAGAGTTTGTTTAGTAGCTAAGTCGCTCCCATTGCAATCTTCCATGACAAGGTAAACATTATGAGGAATTTTTTTACAGCCAAACAGAGCTAGAACGTTTTTATGATTGGGTTCTGTTCATTCAATAATCTTATATATATTTCTAAAAGTCCTGACTGACTCACTCACTCACTCATCAACGCCCAGCCCAAACCCTTGGACCTAGAAAGCTGAAATTTTGCACAGAGGTTCCCTTTATGATGTATACAAGGAATAAGGAAGGATATTTCGAAATTCAACCCCTAAAGGGGTAAAATGGGGGTTCCAATTTTGTATGGAGAAATAATATTAAATAGACATTTCGACTTGAAACTTCGTAGGAGTACTCCTAAAAACAAATAATCAAACAGGTATTTCGTTATTTTCCAAAAATCAACCCCTTAGGGGGTGAAATGGGGTAAGTAAGCCTAAAAATTGATATGAGTGTCGTTATTGAGGTTTTTTGGGACGTTGATTGCGAAAATTACATTTATTTTTAAGTCCAAGACGGTGAACATGACATAAGGGAAGATGCGGGACGGGACGGGACTAGACTGGACGGAACGGGACGGACTGGACGGGACGGGACTGAGCGGGACGGGACGGGAAGGGAAGGGACGGAACGGGACGGGACGGGGCAAAGCGGGACGGGGCGGGACGGACGGGACGGAAAGAGAAGGAAAAGGATGGGATGGAAGGGGAGGGGGTGGGATGGAAGGGGAGGGGCGGGACGGGACGGGAAGGGACGGGACTGGACGGGAGGGAAAGGGGCGGGACGGGAAGGGTCGAGACGGGGCGGGGCGGGGCGGAACGGGATGATACGGAAAGGAAAGGGAAGAAATGGGATGGAAGGGGAAGGGACGGGACGGGACGGGACTGGACGGGACGGGACTGATCAGGAAGGGACTGGACGGAAAAGGAAGGGACGGGACGAAAAGGAACGAGACGGGACGGGACGGAAAGGGAAGGGAAGGAATGGGATGGAAGGGGAGAGGACGGGACGGGACGAGACGGGACGGGACGGGACGGAACGGAGACGGGGACGGAGAAAGGGACGGGGACGGGGATAGGATGGGATGGGATGGGATGGGATGACAGAAAATAATTAGTCATTATTTAATACACAAATAACGAACCTCGCGCGAACGAAGTCGCGGGTAAAAGCTAGTCTGCTATAATGTGCTACATTCATTTTTGGTGTTTAGTAGCATAATAAATATACGAGGACAATATTACACACATATATATTTTGCCCAATTAGCAAATTTATTGATTTAAAAATAATAAAATGTGAGTAGACACCTTGCATTTTTTTAATAAAGTTTAAGGATTATATCTAATAGGAAGCTTTAACTGTTAACAATTTTTTTTAATTTGCTACACCATACTTTCTCAGATACCTCTTTTCCCGTTAGGTGTCGAGGGTTTGCTAATAACATAATCTTACATTTACACTAGGCTGTATATGGAAGACGAATTCACAAAACTGCCGGATACGACTCCACCTGAAATAACCCGAACCAACCTAACATACGTCATCTTGCAACTTAAAGCTTTGGGAATCGACAACATCCTCAAGTTCCATTTCCCGAGCCCTCCTCCTGTGCAGAACATAAGAAGTGCTCTGGAAATCTTATATGCCCTCGATGCCATGGACATCCAAGGCGAATTGACGAAACCGCTGGGCTTCAACATGGCTGAGTTTGCGCTCGACCCTTTATACTCCAAAATTCTACTGAGTTCTGGTACGTTCTCCACAAGTCGTTCTACGGCATCCACGTGCAGTGCTGGCCTTTGTAGGTGAATTTGGGTGCTCACAAGAGATTCTAACAATAATCTCGATGCTGCAAGTGGAGTCAATATTTGCGAAACCGTCCACCGGCAACTCGGCGGTGAAAGCACGAATTCAGAAGCGGCATTTCGAGGTGGAGGAAGGAGACCTGATTACGTACCTGAATGTCTTTCTTGCCTTCGAACAGGGTGGTTATGGAAAGGATTTTTGCCACCGAAACTATGTCAGCTACAAATCCATGAAACGGGTATTGGAGATTCGGGGGCGACTGGAAAAAATGATGAGGAATTATGATGTTCCTTTGATTTCATGTTCTGGTTAGTGTTGATATGAGACGTATTTACTGTAGTAGCTCATGATATATTTTTATCTATCAATATTTGCAGGTAGTACAGAAGCAGTGTCAAAATGTCTTGTAACTGGTCTTTTTCCCAATGCTGCATACTTGCATTATTCGGGTGTTTATAAAACCGTCCGTGGTGATATAGAATTGCATGTACATCCAGATAGTGTTTTATATACCATTCCACAACCCCAATGGTAAGATTTTACAAATCATCTAGTGCAGTTATCAGTTTTTCATTTTTTAGGGTTTTATTCTGTCAAGTAATACATACAACAAAGTTGTTTATGAGAGATCTGACCGTTATTAAGAGCGAGTGGTTATTAGAAATGGCACCACATTTTTACCATAGGACTACAGTCAAAGACTATTAGACTAACAATTCCTGTCAGTTTTGTCATTTCTTACAAACCTGTTTTTGTATTATTAATAAGTTAGTAAATAAATAGATAAGAACAAAAATTTAAAGAATTTTTTTGCTTTGCATAGGTTGAAGTGGGCGGATTAATTATTGACACTAAAAAAAAAGAAGAAATTGAACCTTCAAGATGTAGTATTGACGTAGAACATTGTTAAAGATCACATTAACTGCCAGAAGAAGCAATTAGTGATTCAAGGTACTGTAGAAGACGTTTACCTAGAAGATAGACCACCACGTAAGAGAACTAACGGGAAAATATTTGACTGAATGTAGTCGCTTAATAAAAATGGAAAAGTAGTAAACAATATAAATTTTTTTGTTACCTATAGTAAAGTAGCCGATGTACATCCTCCAGAGGGTAAAATAGAAGACTATATTACTGCCAAGACTGCAACTTGTGAAGAACTGTGCGCTATCGTAGATAATTTTAAATTTTACGATGCCGCCTACGAATTTAAGTGAAGCTTTAAATACTGCCAGATTATTAGACCGATTTTGTGAAGTTTTTACAGATACAAAGTGTTTTGACAGAATCTGCTCTGTAAGAAAAACTTTGGAAAGACTTTATGTGAAGTGCTTAGTGCATAGGTATTCCATCATTGTATAATCAACATCAACAGCTACAAAAGGATCAGATTAATGCACAGTACTGAAAGCCGGTTAAAGAAATTGCTGAATAAACTTGTAAAAATGAGAAAAGCAAATGATAAGCTTAAGCAAATTATTGCTGAGTTGCAGCCAAAGAAAAGTTATTACAGCCTTGTGAATTCGGAGGAAGGAGAAGTGTTGGTTGCCAGAGAAACGGCATAGTTAATACCAAAAAACAAAGAAAAAATGGAAAAGAACGTAAATTAAAAAAATAAACAAACCAAGCTTTACAAAATGCAAAACTAAGCTGCAGTCAACCTGCTGAATAACAATCGGGTAAATGTGAATGTAGAACCAGAAACAAAATATAGAAATTTAAACAAATTATTGAATGAAAAAGACTTACAAAAACAAACAAACCAGACCTATTAGAGTTATGTTTAGAAATCTGCACCCAACATGCAAAGCTGAGGAAATAAAAGAAGAGTTACATGATATGGGTTTTAAAATCATCGATGTAACTAACAAAATAAATATATCTAAAGTAAATGGAACAGATGTCATCATCCCCTTCCATTGTTTATACTGACTTCAAAACAGAAGACATTAAAAAATATGAGATACAATACTGGTGCCACATGAAAGTCTCAGTAGAATACTTAAAAAGAAACTTATTCCACAGTGTAAAAGATGTCAACGCTATGGACATACACAATGATATTGTTAAAGCAAAAGATGGAAGTGTGCTATAATAATAATAAAAGAAACGTTAAACCACTTGGAAGAATGTCATCTGCAAAGAGAAAAATTACAGCTAACAATAAGTGGAATCAAATCAGTCAAGCAAAAGTTAACTGTTGGGGCACTCTATAGTATAGTTTTTTCCTGCATTTAAACAACAGGTTAATCATGGTGGGGACTTCAATGCTAAGCACATGGAATGGGGCTTGAGATTAACAACAATCAAAGACAAGGAGATCAGAGAAGCAGCCAGAGAAAGAAGACTAACATTTAACCGGAAAACCAAGATACTGGCCTATGGACCTGAACAAGATTCCTGATCTGCTCAATTTCTTCATATCAAGAAAGGCATCTCCTAACTTTATTGATACAGAAGAAAACTTTGACTTAACTCAAACCATTCAGCAGTAATATTCTAAGCGAAAGAATCATTAAGAGGAAAAATAGTCCAACTTTAACAAACATAAGAAGAGATTGGGCAAGTTTCAGGATAGAGTTGAAAAATAAAGTCCAATTAAATATCCAACTAAAAACTAAGCAACAGCTAGAAATGGCAAGCTGAAAAGTATATTGGGATGTTTTAGCTCTAAATATGCATACTATTTTTTCGATGACTGAGCATATTATATTATGGCGAGAATATAATTCATGTATCACGTGACGCTATTTCAACCGGTCCTGGACGAGCGTAGTAGCAGACGTGTAAAAGTGAGAGGGCAAAGTAATAAGGAAAATAGTGAATTTAAGTCAACTAAAAGTGGCAAAGTGAGCCAAGCGGGTAAATAAACACCAAAGAAGCACCCGACAATAACATAAAACAAGGTAGGACTAGATATAAGTAGAATTTAGAGTGAATTCAGTTCTGGCGCAGCTGATAAGGAAGCGGCCATAACCGGGAAAACGTGTCCAAACGCAAGACGAGTGTCCGATAAGAAACCAGCCGATCGCGCAAAAGTGTAAACATTGCGCAAAAGTGTAAACATCGCGCAGAGCAGTATTAAGGCAAATTTGCGACGTACGACACAAACGAAATTAACGAAGCAAACGGCAAGAAACGGGCGAAGACCTCCGCGGAGGTGATCCGGGTCAGCCGTTTATCGCTTCGTTTTAAAATAAAACGCTTTCGAAACATAGATCCGGACTCTAAATCTACATAATTTTCATATCGATTGTTATTAATAAAATTAAATATGCCCGAAAAAGAAGTGGAACCCAACAATATGATGGCAATGTTGCAAAAAATAAATGAGAAACTGGATAACATACAGGAAAGTAACCAAAGACTAGAGAACAAAGTAGACATACTTCAGAAAGAGATGAACAACGTAAAAATGGAAAACGAAAAACTGAAGAAGGACAACGAACAGCTAAAACAAAGAAACCTAAGGCAAGAAGAAAGAATAGAGAACCTAGAAAGAGAAATAAGGAAGAATAGACTAATTATTCATGGAATAAATGAACCAATAGAAGAAGGGGAACTGGAATTAAAAGAAAAGGTAAGAGTAATACTGAGGGAGATGGGTATCTCGATAAACATGGAAGAAGATATCCAAGAAGTAAGAAGAATAGGAAACAAACAACGAAGTAATAAAAGGCCAGTAATGCTGGAATTAAGAGCTAGAAATAAAAGGTGGGAGATATTAAGATCGACAAATAAACTGAAAGGAACGGAAATATATATGGAGGAAGACTACACAAAGGAAATACAAGAACAACGCAGGGAATTAATAATATACATGAACCAGTACAGAAGAATGGGACACCACGCAATATTAAGATTCAATAAATTAATAATAAATGGAGAAATAGTGTCACTTGAAAGACTACAACAAATAGAAGGACAGAAATATAACGAAAATGCACAAGAACAGAGAAAAGAAGAGGAAACTCAACTAAACGAGCGGTTGGGAGGAGATCAAGGGAACCAATCTAATAAGAAAGGGAGGACACTAAGTCAAAGATCTCCAGAAGGCAACAAGGAAGACTCCCTAAGAGAAAAACTCCTCAAGATCACAAAAACGAGCCACTATTCAAAAAAGTAATACTGGACGGGGGAGGGGAAGTGGACACGACAAGGCAACGGACAAAGGAAAACGCTAACGGAAATAACGATAAGTACAGAAGGAAAAAATTAAAACAGATAGAAACAGAGAAATTAACAGCAAATAGCAAGAAAATGGAAAAAATACAAAATGAGGAAAAGGAAAACCGTAAAGAAATATTAAATATAAATAAAAATAAGAGAAATGAAAATAAAACCAAAACACCAAATATAAAAATAGGAACATGGAATATAACATCGATAAGTGGGAAAGAAAGAGAACTGATACAGGAAATGACGGAATATAAAATACAATTGTTGGGATTATGTGAGACAAAGAAGAAAGGGAAAGGAAAAATTAAAATAGGAGGAAGTCATACACTATACTATTCAGGGGTGGATACAATACAAAGAGCAAAGGAAGGAGTCGGAATAGTGATGACAGAAGACATTCATGCAAAAGTTACTGATACTAAATTCATATCATCAAGGATAATGTACATTAAAATAGAAACAGAAGAGGAATGGTATGTAATACAACTATATGCACCGACAGAAGGAACAAACGAAACGGAAATGGATGAATTCTACACAGACCTACAGAATACTTTGGACGAGATTAGAGAAAATTCCGAAAAAATAATATTGATGGGGGACTGGAATTCAAGAATAGGAAAAGATGAGAGCAGAGGACTTGGATGTAGGGGAAAATATGGCGAAGAAATACTAAATAAAAATGGGATAAGAATGCTCACCTTCTGTCAAATAAATGATTTACTAATAGGAAACACTTTCTGGGAACAACCACTGCAAGAAAGATACACCTTTGTAGCAGAGGGGAGAGATGCAAAAAGCATTATCGACTATATAGTGTACACACAAGAAAGGAGACACAAAATCGGACAAATTAGAACAGAAAATAGAGCTGAAATAGGCACACACCACAGATTAATAATAGCTGAAATGCATGAAAAAAGACAAGAAAAAATAGACGAACCAGAATATAGTAAAATAGCAATAAAGAGACTACAAGATCCAGAAAAGAAGAAAAGATATAAGGAAGAAACAGAGAAAAAATTTGAAATGGTTAAAGAAAAAGAAGGAAATCTTGAAGAAAGATGGTACATATTTAAAGAAATAATATTGAGGAAAGCGGAAGAAATATGTGGAGTATATAAAATTAAGAAAAACCAAAAAAGAACTGATTGGTGGAATAAAGAAATACAGGCAGAGGTGAAAAAGAAGAAAGAAGCATGGAAAGCGTATATTAGAACGAAAAGAGAACAAGAAAAAGAAGAATATCACAGAATAAGAAACACGGTAAAAGTAATGATAAGAGAAGCTAAGAGAGAGAGTTGGAAGAAATATGGAGAAGAACTAAATCAATGTTACAAAAATAACAATAGAAAGTTCTGGAGCAAAATAAGAACAATAAGGGGCAGGAAAAGAAAAGAGATAAGAGGATTGAGAGATAAGGAAAACCAGATAAAATCACAACTACAGGAAATAATAAACATATGGGAAAAATACTATACGGAAAAATATGAAGACAAACAAGAAGAAGAACAGAATATACAGGAAAATAAGACACAGAACCAGACAACGGAAAACGAAAATACAACAGAAGAAATACAAATGGAAGAACTAGAGGAGGCAATGGCCAAAATTCGAATAGGAAAAGCAAGTGGGCCAGATAGAATTGACCCGGAGATGATAAAGTGGCTAGGGGAACGCGGAAAAGAATGGCTACTAAAAATAATGAGGCTAGCATGGCAATCAAATAAAATGCCGAAAGATTGGGAAGAAAACCTACTGGTGCCAATCCACAAAAAAGGAGACGAATTCGACTGCAAAAACTATAGAGATATATGTCTCTCATCGGTAGTATACAAGGTATACACAAGAATAATAGAAAAAAGAATGAGAGAAATAGCAGAAGAAAAACTGGAAGAGGAACAATCAGCATTTAGACAAAAAAGACAAACAGTTGATAATATATTCCTACTAAGACTAATGATGGAGAGGAAAAATGAAAAAGGAGAAGAATTGCATATAACCTTTATAGATCTAAAGGCTGCTTTTGACAGAGTAAACAGAAATATCTTGTGGGGAATTATGACAGATCTAAACATTCCAAGAAAACTAATAGAAATAACAAAGAACATCTATGAAAATACAAGGGCAAGAGTACAGATATGCGGCAGACGATCATCGCAATTTAAAATGGAAAGAGGAATTAAACAAGGCGACAGCCTTAGTCCATTGCTTTTTATACTCATAATGGACAAAATAATAAAAAACGCCAAGCAAAGATCAAAACACCTACAAATGACCATCGGATACAAAAATCTAAGACCGATTAAAACAGAGGTAATGATATATGCAGACGATATAGTATTGGTAGCGGAAAACCAAAGAAAAATGCAACAATTAATAAACATATGGGTGGAAGAGATAGAGAAAGTAAGATTAGAAATAAATATAAACAAATGCAAATACATGAAAATAAGCAGTACACAAACACAACAGGCAGAAGAAAACGAGAACAAATTGACATGTAAAGGGGTGGAAATAGAAGAAGTGACTACACATGAATACCTGGGGACTGTAATAACGAATGACGGAAAAATCGACACAGAAATTGCAAATAGGGCCAAAAAGACAACAAAAATTTACTACGCCTTAAATAAAACAGTGCTGGGAAAGACAGAAATAGAACAGAAAACAAAGATACATATATATAATGCAATAACAATACCAACTTTAATATACGCGAGCGAGACATGGGTAATAAACGAAAAACAGAGAAGCAAAATAAACGCGGCAGAAATGAAACACCTGAGAAAGATAGCGGGGAAGACGAAAATGGATAGATGCCGAAGCGAAAATATAAGGAAGGAACTGAACCAGGAAGACATCGAAACAAAAATAAACAGAAGAAAGTTAAGCTGGTATGGACACGTAATAAGAATGGGAGAGGACAGAATAGAGAAGAAAGCAATGGAAGCTAAAAGATATGGAAACAGAAGGAAAGGAAGACCTAGGAAAGGATGGCTGGAACAAGTGGCAGACCTAGGAACGAAAAAGGGAAAAACAATGCAACAGATGAAACAACTAGCGAGAGACCGGAGAGGATGGAAAAAGTGGATAGAAGAAAAATGAACAACAAACTCCGACGCCATCAGGGCATAAGGAGAAGGGAGAAGAAGAAGAAGAAGTATCACGTGACGCTATTTCAACCAATGAGGTGCATGCAAATGACTAGTTACACATTATCACAACGGTAGTAATTTATTTTCGTAATTGTTTTTACGGGTGGTAAATGGTTATGATTTTTTCTTAGGTTGGCACTGTTAATGTTGGTTACCCTGCTGTCAATTTTAAGTCTATGTCAAATTCGATGTTAGCAGGTTAGGTTTTCCGTCAGTTTTGACACAAACTGACACAAAACCTAACCTGCTAACCTCGAATTTGACATAGACTTAAAATTGATAGCATGGTAACCAACATTAACAGTGCCAACCTAAGAAAAAAAATAAATATTTGATATTTTGCATTCATTCATTCAATATATTCTCTTTCCAAATATAATTCGTGTAATGATTAATGATCGATGATTTTTTACTCGTTAAAACCGAAATAACAAATTTAACTCGTGCTACGCACTCGTTAAATTTAGGTTCCGGTTTTAACTCGGAAAACAAATCATCGATAATAATCATTCCACTTGTTATATTACAACTGAAAATAAATCATTCATTTTATTAAAAATACTAGCAAGATGCCCGTTCTTCGTACGGGCAACAAATGTTTTTTCTTCTAAGTCTCAAATGAATTCTAGGGCGCCGCCCTCCCCCTCACTCAATATGCTAAACTAACAAACGCCGCAAAACAATATTGTAGGAAAAAAAGAAACAAAATTCTTCCGAAAAATTCACATCTCTTATGCTTCACATACCCGCTGGAAATGTGTACGTAATTGTCGTTTTCATTGTATATATTGATAAAACTATAGTTTTAGTATAACAATGAGATAAAATTAAAATATATATGTATAAGCTAAATGTTGTAATCATAAATTATATCAAGATACCCATTTCCACCACTTGGGGGTGGAATTTCAGAAATCTTATTTATTCTGAGATATTGAGTAAGTCGTGAAAACACAGTTTACTCCTTTTCATCCCTTAGGGGTGGAATTTTGAAAAATTCTTTCAGCCCATATCCTAAAATAAACTCAGTTTTCCCTTTTTACCGCTTTAGGGGTAACATTAAACTCCCTTAAACCCCTTTCTAAATATTTTAAGAATACATCTGTATGCCAAAAAAAAAAACAATGTTCTAAGTCAATAAACATAGGAGATACGAAGGGTTCTTTAATTCACCCCGAATCCAGATTTGTACCTTTAGGGGTTGATTTGGTAAAATCCTGAAACGTGTTTTTAAACATTTGTATTGTATACCTATGCAGACAAACACCGAGTCAATATCTTATCGGATCTAAGAGATATTGAGGAACTAGTGAAAATACAGTTTACCCCTTTAGGAGTAACAATTTAGAATCCTTTAAACAGCTTTATAAATATTTTAAGAATACATGTATATGCCAAAAAAATGCTCTAGCTGAATAAACATGGGAGATACGAAGATTCTTTAATTCGCCCCGAATCCAGATTTGCACTTTTAGGGGTTTGATTAGCGAAAAATCCTGAAATGCGTTTTTAGATACTTCTATTGGACAAATATGCAAGCAAACACCAAGTCGCTATCTTTTCGGGTCTAAGAGATACTCAGGAATTCCTAAAAACATAGTTTACCCATTTTCACCCCCTTAGGGTTAAAATTTTTAAATTTCCTTAAACCCTTTTCTAAATATTTTAAAATTAAAATTTTTAAATTTCCTTAAACCCTTTTCTAAATATTTTAAAAATACATCTATATGCCAAAAAAAGAATGTTCTAACTCAATAAACATAGGAGATACGAAGGGTTCTTTAATTCACCCCCAATCCAGATTTGCACTTTTAGGAGTTGATTAAGGCCAAATCCTGAAATACGTTTTTAGGTATTTGCATTGGTAATCTTTGCAAGTAAACACCAAATCGATATTTTATCGGGTGTAAGAGATATTCAGGAATTCGTGAAAACACATTTTATCCCTTTTCACCCCCTTAGGGGTCGAATTTCAAAAAATCCCTTCTTAGCACTACCTTACGTAACAAATTGAACCATGCACCCAAATTTCAAGTTTCTAGTACCAGTGGTTTCGGCTCTGCGTTGATTAGTCAAGGTTATGACTTTCCTTTGTATATGTATAGATTAACAATAAATTTTAAATTACTGGCGTAGTCTATGACATGTGATGCCATTATTTAAACAAATGATAGGCGTTGTCCAAGAAACATACTAATATGGCCCAAAACGCTTGGCGAGCGGACAAATTTTGAAAACGCTTGCTCAGCGGCGAATGTCAACTTTCTTTTGTCAAATGACAGAAAAATCTACTTTTGATGTCAGTCATCGAAAAAGAAATTACTCATAGGACAATTGGTAACAACTATCAAATGGAAACAAGACAGCTTATTAAGAAGAAAAGAAAAGCGAGAAAAAGATGACAGCAATTAAGAGATCCTATTGATAAGAATGTTTTAAATAACAAATAACTCAAAAGAGAAATAAAAAAGTTAAACAACAAATGGATCAACTACTACCTAGAAAGCTTAACAGCAGATAAAACAGCCGACTATTCACTATGGAAAGTTCAAAGACGAATAAAAAGACCTATCACACAGATTCCTACCATACAGAAAGAGGATGGTAGCTGGGCTACAGACAGTTGACCTGATATTATATCATTACAACTGAACTATACCCCTTTTCCGCACTTTTCCTATTTAGTATTTTCTTTTTTTTTATTATGTAATTTTTGTGTAAGTACTGGAAATAAATGTGTTCATTATTTATATTATTATTATAAGCAAAAAACCGACGTCTTTGCCAAACACCCGGAAGAAACATTTAAACCTAATGAAGTTCAATCTGAAATAATAATAGATCAGATCATGAATCAAGCAGAACAAATTCCATTGGTCACCCCCAAAGTAGTAACTAATGTGATAAAGACCAGTCTGAACCTAATAAAAGCTCCAGGTTTTGATTTTGTAACGGGATAAATACTGCAACAATTACCAAGAGAAGGAATAGTTATGTTAACATACCTAATAAATGTATCATTCACACTAAAATACGTTTCTAATGTCTGGAAGGTGTTCGAAGTGATAATGCTACCAAGCCACCTAACTTCATTACAGCCTACAGGCCTATATCTCTGCTACGCATATCAAAACTGTTCGAGAAATTATCTTTTAACAGACTGAAACCAATCTTCTTCCATCATAACATCATTTTGATGTGTTGTGATCTTTAACTATATTATTTCACATTTTTGCTGATGAGAGACTTCAATTTTTGTCGGTTTTGGGCCACTCGAACCGCCAACTGGAGAGGTTGGCTAAGCACCTTCTTAGTCACATCTGTCCAACGTTGGGGCGATCTTTCTCGTCTTCTTTTTTCATTGAATTTGCCCAGGATGACTTTTTCTCCAGACTTTCGGTTCGACCCGCTATGTTGCCCAGAAAGCGAAGGATGCGTTCGTTGATCATTGACGAGAGACGAAGTAATGGTTGTATCTCTTCTAGTACCGAGTCGTTTGTACGCCGTGCACTCCATGGGATAGGCAGCAGTAGATCTCGAACGCGTCTATTCTTTTATGATCCGCTTCCCAAACCGTCCACGTTTCTGCGGCATATAGGAAAATAGGGAGTACTAAGATGTTAACTAATCGTATCTTAATTTCTTTGGGGATATTCGTGTCTGCCCAAATTTTAGTGAGTTGGGCCATGGCAGTCCTACCAAGTTGTATCCTGCATCTGATCTCTTGCGAACAGTCGCCATTGTTCTTGATTACGGAGCTCAAATATATTACATCTTGGGCCACCTCACAGGCTCCAATCGGTTGTATCATCGGATGGTTGTTATTTTTCTTATCAACTGAAAACAATATTAGACAAAAAAAGAATTAATTCATATATTGATCAAGTTCATCGTATTACTGATATTATACAGGGTGTTGAAGAAGAGCCGCAATCGTATAGTAATTGACATCAAATAAGTATCATAAACCCGTTTTTAAAAGTTTTCTGCTATGCTTATGTCGGAAGATATAAAATTCCTTCTACCAAAATTAAAAACTGTTCTAAAGCTATGATATTAATTTTATTAACAATTTTTCCTAACAAAATAAAAGCGTTAATCTATATAAACAATTTCCGGTTAGTATAGTAATGAATAACAGTTTTATTAGACATCCTCAAAGAACAAAATATTGTTGAAAATACAAAATTACCGATCTGACAATCCTGCAATATTTGTATGTATTTAAGCACAATAAACTAGTCACCATATTTCAATAAAAAACAATGTTTTGTCAAAATATCAAATTCTGACAGTACCATGAATCTTAGTAGTACATTAATTTCAAACGTGTAGTAATGGAATATACAAATAATGAATATTTTGATATGCTGATGTGTTTGGGACAAGCGAATGGTGCAGCAGTTGTTGCAGCTCATAATTATACAGAACGTTTTCCAAATAGACGTCATCCTGATGGAAATGTTATAAGACGTGTAGAACAGCGTGTTAGAGAAACAGGGCAAGTAAATCCTATTCAGGTAAACCTTGGTCGTCAAAGCAATATTAGAACTCCAGAACTTGAAGAAAACGTTTTGACTGAAATAGAGAATAACCCTGGTCGAAGTGTGAGAGGTTTGGCTAGAGAATTTACAGTTGATATTCATACTGTACACGATATTCTACGGGAAGAACATTATCATCCATTTCGTTATTCCCTAGTTCAGAGTCTTCTTCCAGGTGATGCAACTCCAAGGCATCAGTATTGTCAGTGGTTATTACAGCAACATGATGAAGATCCACAATTTGTTACCCATACTTTATGGTCTGACGAGGCGACTTTCCCTCAGGATGGCGTGTTTAACAGAAGAAATAATCATGTGTGGGCTATAGAAAATCCGCATGCTGTCAGAAGACGCGCTTTTCAACAACGTTTTCAGCTAATTGTGTGGGCTGGTATAATAGGAGATCAGTTAATAGGGCCTCATTTTCTTCCACCTAGACTCAATGCAAACAGATTTCTAGAATTTTTGCAAGAAGATTTTATAAATGTAATGGAAGATGTGCCATTAAATTTAAGACGCAATATGTTGCTGCAAATGGATGGCGCTCCTGCTCATTTCGGGCTCCCTGTGAGAAACTGGTTAAATGAAAACTTTCCAGGACGTTGGATAAGTTGCGGAGCAGCTGTTAGATGGTCTGCTAGATCCCCAGATATATATCCCATAGATTTCTTTCTGTGGGGATTTATTAAAGAAAGAGTGTATGCTACAGAAGTGGATAATTTGCAGCAGTTGGAAGATCGGATTCGTGCAGCATTTGCTGAAGTGAATGCACAAATGCAACAAAATTTAATTAGAAGGGCTCGTATTTGTACGAGGGGTTACTCACAACGGGATATCCTGTGTACACTTGCCGGAGATATCGGGAGATCTTGGGGATATCTAAGGGAGATCTGAGGAAATCTCAGGAGGTTTAGGGAGATCTGAGGAAATCTCAGGAGGTTTGGGGAAATCTTAGGAAATCTCGGGAGATCTTGGGGATATCTAAGGGAGGTCTGAGGAAATCTCAGGAGGTTTGGGGAAATCTTAGGAAATCTCGGGAGATCTTTGGATATCTCTGGGTAATCTCAAGGATATCTGAGGAAATCTTTAGAAGATCTGAGGCAATCTCAATGATATATTATAGTTTGCTGCTAAGCTAGGGTAGCGTTAATTTATAATGCGCAGCCCCATTTTAATGATTGAGACTGTATCGATTTAAGTAGTATCGGTTCGGGGCAGTATCGTATACAAAAGTACCAGTACATGAAATACCGGTACACATTCAGTTCAGGATATTTTCTAGGTTTATTTATACGAACCTTCGAGTTCCTAGTACAGCAAATAGAACTGTAGCAATAATAGTGGCAATAACAATAACAAATCAACAAAAAATAATTACAAAATCTGTATTATAAATACATCTATTAAATAGCATAATAACTTTTATAAACGCTTAAAAACTTCCAAAGTAACACGAAAATAATGACTGAAACGCATTCATATTTTCCACCAAAGTTAGGGTCATAAACGTATATAAACACTACAATTGCATAAAGCAGCATGTTATAAATATTTAAGTTGAATAATGAAGTTTTTATTGGATATTAAATCATTATCATAAAATTTGTTGGAATACATGAGAGCTCCAGTTCGCCAGAATTAGTCATTCGCCTTAGAATTTATCAATTACGATTTTGCTGTACCAACCGAAACCTGAAGTGTAGTACGTACAAATGTTAAACGGGAAGATTTCGGCTCCACAAAATCATTTTGTTTTGATTTTTATTCTCCAGTTTGTAGAAGCTGAAAATTACTTATAGAAAGTTATCGACGTTCGACCATCTCGCCCTTACTTCCATGGAACACTAAATATAAATATCAAACAACATCATTGGTATTGTTTTAATTTTAATGTTAGAAATTTAAAAAAAGAAATTAATGGATAAAAGATGAGTTATTGGAACCCAGACGGCAAAACCTTGGATCGGTCCTGGCGATACTGACTGAAAATAAATCGTATCGTATTGTATCGTTTATTTAAATATCGGTACAAAATGTCGAGTATCGGAAGACAAAGTACCGGTACTTCAAATATCAAATGTTTGCGTTCTCTAGCAGCCTGGGCCAGTACCCCCCCCCCCGGTAACGCGAGGGTTGCGGAAGTTTTTGTTCCCTCAATGTTTTTCTAAACTTGTGTGCATGAGCTTACGATATGACGGAACGGAATGCGAGGGAATCAATGGGAATCGACATCGTGTTTTGAGGTTAAATTTGGCACCCATGAGAGTTATTTCCATTTTGTGTAACATTAAAATTTATATAATTAATAACATATTTAAAAACAATGGTCTAATAACCCGACTAAAGAAGACTTACTTGTTTAGCAGTTGTTACAACAATATAGATACACGATAACAATTTAGGATTCACTCTTGAAATATTTCGGTTTGTATTTTTAAATGGCGCTATTGTTGACATAGATTGTCACCGTTGTTCAATCGTATAAAAAAACAAAATTATATGCTCATGCAAAATCGATATTGGAAACAATAAATTAAACAGTTACTGCTGGCTGCACAATCAATTAATGTCGAGCTGACTTGTTCATGTAGTACCTATTATGGATAAAATTGAATTTCAAATGACTTTAGATTTGATTAAATGAAACTAATTTTGAAACTTTAACACTAAAATAATTAATCAAGCAAAATTTGGCTGACTTGCAGTTTGTAAATTATTGAAAGAACTAGCTGTAGCCCGCGGTGTATGTCGCATTTAAAGTTTCGAGCGTTAGTATGAGATGCGCGCAGATATTCCTGTCATAAATGCCATCCGAACTTGCATCGGGCGGTGACTTCGGAAAATCGATTGGTAAAGGTGGGTTTAAACGGATCGTTTGGACTCATTCAGCAAGGAAATAATAAATCCTCCTTATCATTACATGAAATGTACTTGTGTGCGTAGTTTTAAGAAAACACAACCAATAAGTATAATAAGTCATTGTTTTCTGTGTTAATATTGCTATTAAAAGTAATAGGAAGTTTGTTTACAAAAACCCGAAAATAGTAACCGTCCAATGCAACCATGGTACTTTTTCCCGTTTAACACGGCATGTAGTGTTATACATTATTCTATAGGTATGATGTTTTGTACAAAATGAATCACGATTCACCGAGAATTATTGATTCATTACAAAAATTTTCATTTTCATTTCATTAATTCTTTAACGAACTTCGCCGAGCCTTGATAATAGTTAATCCATTATGACCTTGTTTTATACAATAATGTTATCATATTGTTGTAGAACCTTTAATAATAAAGGTAATACGGAGGAAAAGCAGAATCAAACCAAAATTTTAAAATTTTGGGCCCGCAAAAAAACATTGCTTTTAACTCTTACAAAATGTGCTACAGATAAAGTGAATCTGAAAAAAAACAGAGAAAACCCTAGTAATGTCGGTAACTCCCAAGAAAATGACGACAATGAAAATGTGTGTAACGAAACGGACGTCGAGTTGGAGGAAACACCCGACCTATCATTATTACCGTTGACAAACTTAAATCGTGCTACGAGTTTAAGAGCACGACACGAAGCGGAGTGCTTTTAACGTCGCTAGTGCTTTAATGGCACTTATACACGTGTATGATACGCTACTTTTTCTACGATCGTAACGGAAATATAAAAACTTAGTTCAGTGACTCTTTTTCCGTCACATTGTGTTAGATATTCTAGGTTAAGTTGACATTCAAACTTAC